>ML402132.1:0-11487 GCA_005239525.1 Nicotiana knightiana | reverse complement strand
TATAACTTTTAGCTGATGTGTCTTTCATGGTCTCTTACATAAATGTCCTAAATTAGTCCCAACATACCAATCTCTAACCATTAATCATATACTTACCAAAACTAGTCAAGTACATATAAAAATTGAAAACCTAAATAAATGATGTTCTTTCTCTCCAAGAATCACACGCAAAAGATCTCCTTCCATATTTTAAGCGTGATTAGCAACATTAGATGCAAGTCGGAAAGGAAATTTTATGGATGAGATAGAAAATAAGATGATGAAATACAAAAAATAAAAAAGAAAAAAAATTAATATATATACAGTTGAAATCGGGGCCATCCAATTTCACTATTTGATCGAGATCAGGATGTTGCATCGAAGGTGGACTTTGATTAAATCACGAAGTTGAGGCATCGAGTTCGAGAGCAAAGTGTCTTTCGATATCAAGGTTGGTAACAATTGAGGCCAAAAGAGATAAGCACCGAGTGATATCGGAGATGGCATAATAACAGAAGAGCGAGATATTCGTGACTAATTGGGGATCACGACGTAAATCTCAGAACGGATCAAATCAGAACCGATTTGATTAGCTGATTACATGATTTCCTTATGTAAATAGAATTATAATTCCTATGCTATATAAAGGGGAATTCTAATCATTTGTAAGACATAATTAGTCACATAAATTATATCAATACAATCATCTCTTTCTCGCTTACTTTATTGTTCATCAATTTACTCTATTTTCCTACTGTTCTTATACTTATCAGTTCGAGAGTACTTCCTCGAAGGCTAAAGCTCTGTCGGAACACTAGTTTGCTTTGTTTACAATTCAATTATGTCATTCATATTCATATTTATTAATTGGTGTTGAGTGAAATCACATATCCTTAAAATCACAATATAAGTTTAATTGTTATCCAAATTCTAGGGTAACTATATATATATATATATATATATATATATATTAGAAATTCCAAATATCTAAGAAATTTTCTTTAAATGGGTGTGATAGTAATTCATTGAAAAAATATAGACGAGTCAATATACAAAATTTGAGGAAGATTGGAGGTGATTTGGTATCAAAAATCGTAGTTAAAATTGAATTCAAAAAATTCTCCTACGACACATGTATACATATGTGATTTGCAAATGATACACGGTGCGATACACATATCATTTTTTTCATTTCCATCTTCTACTTCGGATTTTCAATTCAAACACCTCAAAACTCCACCAAATAATCCCAAAATTGAGATTCAAGCTCCTTAAGATGTACCCAATCTATTCTTAATAATGCTCACTCAAAAGAAAGCAAAAAATTTACCATTTTTGCTACAAAATAGCCAATTGGTTAATATCAATAATATTTGGCTAATATTAGTAATATTTTATGAATTGATTAATTTTTGTATTAAGCTACTTATAAATGGACATATCTGGTAGTTTTCCGACACTAATCTCCTCATTAGTTTTCTCTTGTCTCCTTCATCAATTATGGGTATCAGGAAACTAAGGATATTCCATTGCAGCGACTAAACTTAAAGATATTTTTAGAAACTAATAAAAAAGTACTTTTTTTACAAAATTTAGATATTTGGCCAAGTTTTTAGAAGAAAAAAATATGTTTAAGTAGAAGTAAAAGAAATTTTGGAGAAGTAGAAAAAATAGTTTCTCACCAAAAATACTTTTTAAAAATCACTTTTGAAAAACATACACTTATAAGCACTTTTTAAAAGCTTGGTCAAACACTATTTACTGCTCAAAAGTGCTTTTTCAATCAATTACCCAAATACAAACTGCTTCTCAATAAAGTACTTTAGAAAAAATACTTTTCAAAATAAGCTGATTTTAGAAGATTGGCGAAATGGCTATAAATATGAAAACCCCCTTGTTAACTCCAACTGATGCCTTGATCTCCCTTGATGTCTTTCATCAATGGGTTGACACTGTAAATAGTCGTATTCTTTATTTTCTCAATTGCACAAATTCCTAAACGATATAAAGCAATATTCGTTAATTCCAAAATAGTTACATATGTGGTAATATTTTAATTTCAACTGTGGCATCAAAAGGTGCATTTCGCCCGAGCATGCAGCGGTTTGAAGACAACTGGCACTTATTGGGTACAATATTTGTGAATGTTGTAGTCTGTTTCAGATATTGGATTAAAGCGCAATGAACAAATAAAAAAATAGCAGAATATCAGCCCAGAAAACAAATACGTTGGGAGAAATACTGTCACTTGGAGGCATTTGGACAATCTACTCCAAACTTTGAAAATGTAAATTATGAAAATGATTGTTAAGATTTGAAGGTTCTCTTTATAATTTAAGTTAATGAAATTAGAAATTTTTTATTATAACTTGTAAGCTTTGAATTTGAATTTGAATTTACAAATTTATGACTTTATGAAATTATGGGCTCATTGAACCTTTTGAAGTTTCTTTTCAAATTTATGTCCACTTACAAATTTGATACCAAAAGCATTGTGTATCAAAAGGCTATAGAAATTATCAGTTCCATTGTGTTTTTACTTGAGCCAAAGAGATTAGAGATTTTCTTTGATTTGTTATCGGATGAAATTACCTTTAGACCCTTAAAATTTTTAAACGTATTTATTTGCTATAAACTTTTGACATATGCAAGATTACTGCATTCACAAATAAAACTAATTTAATTAATCAATTGTGAACTTCTCTCCTGATCATTCTCCATGATTCGAGGGCAGGATCAACGTATTTTTTCGATCGTATTATAACGACCCGACCTGTCGTCTTGAGCTCTAGCGTGTCGTTCAACGGTTTGAGGCCATGAGCAGCTTCACTTAAGCTTTTATGACTTGCACGCACGGTCGGAATTGAATTTCGGGATGATTCAGAGTCGATTTGGAAAGAGAATTCTCATTTCAGAAGTTTTAAGTTTGAAGAATTGGTTGAGTTGTGATTTTCGAGTAAACAACCTCGGAATAGGGATTTTAAGGTTTCGGTAGGTTCATATGATGATTTCGGACTTGGGCGTATGTTTAGATCAGGTTTCGGTTGAACCAGGAGCATTTCGGCACCTATTGTGGAAGTTAGCATTTTTTGAAGAATTTCATAACTTTGAGTTAAAGTGAATTTCAATGTTATCGATGTCTGTTTGGGATTCCGAGTCTAGGAATAGCTCCGTATGGTGATTCTGGTATTGGCAGCGCATCCGAAAGTGGATTCGGAGGTCCATAGGTCATTTTGGAGTCGTTTGGCGAAAGTTAGAAATTTGAAGGTTTATGAGAAGTTGGGTCTGTCGCACCTCCTTTTTCCACTACCCCCGGGTTAACGAAGGATAATAAGGGAGTTTTTCCAATTAAAGTGACATTATTCGGTTTTGGGACTTATTATTTATTTCAGAGTCGCCACCCGAATTTTTGACGATGCTCCGGGACACCGTGTTATTTTAAAATCCCAAACCGACGAAACTTTGACTATGCTCTAATTTGTCTGCGACCAGAAATCCGAGTAAGGAATTCTGTTAACCCAGGAGAAGGTGTTATGCAATCCCGAGTTTCGTGGTTCTAGCACGGTCGCTTAACTATTAATCTTTGGCCTAATTATCTAATTATTTACATATTTTAAACCTATTGTGCTTTTTAGCCTTTTTCACTTTATAGCCGCTTTTAATATTTATGAATTTATCTTGAAACAAGTCACAATAGAGTACACTTATTTGTTCTTGGACACATTATAATTATGCCACATGAAATGCACCCGCAATTAAAACATGTGATTTTTATTATAATTTGAAGTTGAAGATGGGGACATGAGTTGTCGCACCCGAATGTAGATTATGTAGTCAAAACTATGGTCATGACGGTTTTATAGTGCCTATTTGAGGCGATGTTTGATTATTCTTTATGTTTTCTATTTGAAGGAGTACTTTAGTTTTAAGATAGATTAGGACGTTATGGATTTATCTTGGACAAGTTACGATGGCGTACACTTGTTGTTTTTGAGCACATGGAAAACACGTCACATGAAACACACACATCGTTGCTATTTGTGTGTTTATTAGGTGTTTAGAGTTTGAGGGTCGGGGGCACGAGTTGCCACTCCCGAGTGTAGATTTATGGTAATTTTGGTACTTCCTATTGAATCTCAAATTAAAAGAAGTATCTTTTCTGTCTAGATCAAATTTTCTAGCCTAAAGGACAAGATTTTTGGGCTATGACCATATTTTAGCCCAATTTGTTTCAACTCTTTGGCCAATCCTAATTGTGGCTAGTTTTGATAGGATTCGAATTTGAACAATCCGAATAACCAGGAGCAGATATGTTAACACGTTTATCATTTGCATTGTAATAAAAGAGGCAGATTTGAGTTGCAAATACAATGCATCAGATTCCTTTTACGTTCGACCTATATGCCAAACATGAGTACTTATATACTACTTACGGATACAATGTAGACCTTGTAACCTCGTTTCCGTGAAGGAACAACTTTTGCAAAAAAGGGTAAAACTAACGAAGCCTCTTAAATTAAGATTATTCGATATATTTTTAAAGAAAAGAGTTGATACTCCTCATACCATTCAACAGAAAATTATTTAACACCATCAATGGGCCTGAAATTCTAGTTTCCCTAACTATCATGATAGACATTACTGGGAATGCAACTGATTCACAACCTTTAATATAGTCCAGTCCTTATTACAACTAAAAGTATATACAAAAGGCTGTAATTACGCTATTACATTGTTCTTAAATTAAATACATAAGTTCTAATATTAAGAAGAAAATAAAAGGAACAAGGTTAGGTGCTGCTCATGTACAAGCCAACAACTTTCACGCTTTAGGATCTGTATTCTTCAGCTTTTAGTCCCAACTGGACCATACAGAAACTCATGTGCACTGTAAGAGACTGAATCTGATCATTACAGAGATCAAATTCAACCCTTTACATGCTGGTCCTATAGTGACATAAGATCTAAGTCGTCCAAACCAACATATATAAACATCTTATGGGGTGAAATTTGACCATTAAGGGGTCAGATTCACTGCCCTTTAATGCTATCTAATGACTCTATTATGACTTCATGGATATGGAATTAATCACAGAAGCCTTTGAGAGATAATTCTACTGTTATAATCACACATCGATGAACATTCAGATTTTTAACAAGTAATTACAGATTCAGTAGAAGGAAAGGCAACATGTTTTATGCATTTTTCTTAGATTGAATCTAACTATAAGGGAGAGTCTGATTCACACTCACAGATGCAATCTTGTTTGCCATTTTTTAAAAACCATACCACTACTTCAACCAGTGTTCATTTGTACACTTTGACTATTCTTGGCTTTTTAGAAAATGAATCAGACCATACAAGGGTTCAGATTCTTTACTCTACAGCCTTTCTTGACTACAAGGTTGTATACCCTTTAAAGGATGAATTTCAAGCCATTTATACTACTTGTGTGCACTACCATGGGGTGAATTTGACCATTAACAGGTCAAATTCATCTACCCTAGTGCTAATACTAACCTATCTAGAGATTTGCTTGTTGAATCTCTTTATTGACCAAAGAGACTCAATTGAAAAGCATATTTTCGGCACACTTATAGAGAGAGCCTGACCATAGAGAAGGTCACATTCTACACCTTAGTGCAGCCTTATTTTTTTTTAATATAGAACTATGAGTATTTACCATATTTATATACATTTGGCTAGAAATATACAGAACATTTCAGCAAAGAGATAGCAACAAAACAAACAATATCTATCACATTCAACAGGTTCATTAATATGCTAATAAACATCTATACAGTCACATGTATATAAAGCAGGAGAGATATCCTCATTCATCAATGACAACTAATTTAAGCAGGGAGAAGAAGAAGAAGATTCCAATTCAAGAAATTTCATAAAGAAAAGATGAGTTAATACATACCTTTTGAGAGAGAAACAACAAAGAGACTTGACCAAATAAAGGTCAAGTAGGAACAATAACAGCAAGAAAGAAGAGAGATCAGCAACAGCAAACAGAAAACCCAAAGAAAACCAAACAGTCCAGCAAGAATAAACCCAGAAATCTTGAGTGTGAATGTTTGAAGGAAGAATTTCCAGAAACCCAAAATTCAGAAAAGGAGAAGACATCAACTGAACTAGGCCATCTACTTATGAACTTGTTTTCCAAAAGGAAATCAGATTTTTTCTAATAGTACTCTTCTTTTCAAAACCTTTTAAGTGGAGACAATATTTCTTAAAATGGGGAGGATTCTGTATCCCAGCAGCTCAGAAGTGTCCAAAAAAAAATCCCACCATCTCTAAAAAGAGGGTCTATTTATAGGATATTTGGGAATGGGATATTCTTTTGAATATTCCCTATCCAATACTGAAAAACAGCACTCAATAGTACATAGGTCAGCTGTCAACCCTATCTTTGGGACAGGTGCCCCTATTCTAGAACATTCTTACCTATTAAAAGACCCTTTTACCCTTAAAATTATGATTTCCTAAGTCTACATTACCTATTGTACCCCTTGGAGTCCCTGAATTTACTATTGGGTAATCAAGGTTATACTCACTTGGGTTATTATTTAAAGTTTGGTCAGTTAACCCTAGTTATGTAATTAGTTTAGCCATTAGTTATTCTTAACTGTGGTCGAGTCAAACTAGTTGAAGGTTAATTGATTAAGTTCCTAGAGTTTATTAGTCATTGATTGAATTATATTAATTAGTTCAAAGTCCTTAGACTTAGGTTAATTGATTTTACAAATTACTTTGGTTAACCCTAATTGATTATCTTAATTAGGAATTAGGTTAATTGGCCCATTTCAGTTCGATTAGACTTAACTAATTAACTATCAACTTAGGCAATCTAAGAATTTAGTCACCTTTATTGGTTTAAATATCAGCCTAATTACTCAAATAGGCTATTAGGCAACTAAACATTGTAGTTGCCTAACATTAAACAAGTGATTAACTTTCACCTAATTAATGACCCAAGCCTCGGAGTAATTTAACCTATTAGGATCAAAGTTTTATTAATGAAACAGTAGGTTAGGGAAAACTAACTATCAAAGAACTCTAGACAATCTATATGCATATCAAAACGAACTAATTGACCAAACGAATTCATAGCCAAACAAACTCATAAGAAAGCAGCTTATCAGTCATGATATTCAAAAGGAATCTGACCAAGAACAAATATATGACTGTCATGGACATATTTGAATCTTAAATCTAAAACAAATTATTCGGCTACCTAATCAAGCACATAGACAGAATCAATTAACTAAACGGATCAAGGAAAAAGAAATGAGCATACATATGAAAACAGTGAAAAAACCTAGGTTAGTTACTAACGAATTAAGCATGAAATACATTCAGGTTTTTAGATTAATCAAGGAAAAAAGAGCACGTAAACAAATATGAGAGATCTGGGACAGAATAAAAGAAGAAGAAAGAGAGAGAGAGAAAAAAAAAGGAAGAAGCTAATCTAAATAGGGATGCAATAATACAACAATGATTAAGCATGTTCATGTAATAATCAGGAAAGAAACAGATAGAAAGGAAAAGGGGGATACTACGATGACTTGCCGGAGTTTGGCCGGACCCTGACGACCTTCAAAAGTGACCCCCACTCAAATGAATCGATGGCTCTTGTCAAGAGCCATCGACTCATGTGAGTTTGAGTCACAGAGCCACTTGGACTTGCCATTAGCACGATTTAGGGTTCCACTAGTTTCAGATATAAAATTACTCATAACTGGGCGATTTTTTTGTGAAAATCAATGTTGGGACGGGATTGAGGAGACCGTAGGGATCACCTGGTGAAGTTTAAGTGGTTTTTAGAGAAGCTCCGCCACTGGAAGCGATTTCTGGCGNGTGTGAGGCTTTGGTGAAATGAGGGGGTGGGGTGTGGTTTGGACATATATATATTTTAGGGATCGGATAGTTCTCAACCGTTGGATCCGGAAAGATCAACGACTGAGATTGACACCTCTTAAACGGTGTCGTTTGGAGTAAGTGGGGGTCAGGCCGGGTTGAGGGATTTATTGGGCTGGGTAGGTTGAGTGTATAGGGATTGGGCCTGGGTATTTCTTGGCGCAGGTCCGATTTTGACTTCCTTGACTAATTAAACTAATTGGTCTAATTAAGTTAAAATCTAATTTAATCCAAAAAATATAGTAACTAATTTAGACCTTACTTTTCATCTATTTACAGATTAATCAAGAATAAAATGACCAATTTTATATTCCTAATTAATCTATAATTTAATGAATAAAAATGATTAATTTTAGTAATTAGTTATTAAAACTACATTACATTAAATAACCATCACTCGTCTATTATTTAGTTAATTATAACTTTATAGTTCTTTGATAATAGTGATGCAATTTTGAACAAATTTAAAAAGATGAGTTATGGATATGCCAAAAAATACAAATCTTTCACAATTAATCACTGAAAATCAACAAAAATTCATAAAATCAATTGATTTATTGAGATTTTTTATAGGACGATATGGTAAGTAAAAATCACATGCTCACAGCTGCCCCTCTTTTCTCAGAAACACGAAGAGTTTTCGGGCAAAGACAAAGTGAGCAGTAATAAACGACTTTTACCTATTCATATGTTCCATTGTGAAGCGTTTTTGAAAAGTTTGACTAAACCCTACTTCAAGATTGCCTACATATCCTTGGCTATAAAGGAATCAGGTCAGTATAATTCTGGAAGTGTTGGTAGCTGGGACTACCGAGTAACTGTGGTTTTACTACTGTTGCTGCTGTTACTGTTGCTGATCTCCTTATTACACCCAAGTACAAAACGAAGGGCTAACTAAAACCTATTAGCTGCTAAATTACAAGATTCCTATCTAGGACTGGGTCTTGAGTCTTGATCTTTTGCTGACTCTGACCTGGATCATGACGCTTGTTAGTCGCAGCTGCTGGTTTTGTCTTGTCGTTCCTCGGATCAAAACGGGATATACTGGACGGATGACTTCAATCTCGTCCTGAATAGTCCACATCCTCCCCGTTTGTGCGCTTTTGGATTCAATCTTCTCTTTCTTCTTTTTGTTTTGTTATTTTGGATCGAAACTTCTTCTTTTGGGCGTCTCGAGTTCCAATGTTCTAGAAACATAATCTGCACGAAATCAAAACAAATAAACAAAATTTCTGCCCCAGTTTTCACTAGGAAAATTTTGTGAGTTATTATAATAAAATCTATGCTATTTTATTATTGAAAGAAATAAAAGGCCGGGAACTGTGTACCTGGAGTGAATGCCGACTAGGGGGGTGGATACCCTATGCCTGAAAGGTGAAATCAACTAGGGATTGGGGACCCTATGCTGGAAAACATCGACAGCTCGTATTGTCGTCAAGAAGAGATCACCAGGTCATGCCGGTGTCTGGGGAAGGATCAACAGGTTATCTTGTTGTCATAAAAGAAATCACTGGTCCAATGTCTGGAGGCGATCAACAGGTTATGCTGTTGTTAGGAAGATCACCAGCGTATGCCGGTGTTTGGGGAAAAGAGATCACTGGGATTATGCCACTGTCTGGAAAAGAAACGATCACCGGGTTATGCTGGTGCTTGGAAAGGTCAACAGGTTATGTTGTTGCCTGAAAATAGAGATCACTAGGTTATGCCAGTGCATGAAGATGATCAATAGGTTATAATGTTGTCATGGAGATCGCCAGGTTATGCTGGTGTCTGGAAAGGTCAATATGTTATGTTGTTGCCTGAAATAGAGATCACTGGGTTATGCCAATGTCTGAAGATGATCAACAGGTTATGCTGTTGTCATGAAGATCGCCGGGTTATGCCGGTGTCTGGGGAGGTCAACAAGTTATGATGTTGCCTGGGGAAAAGAGATCACCGGGGTTACACCAGTGTCTAAAGATGATCAACATGTTATGCTGTTGTCAGGGAGATCGCCAGGTTTTGTTGGTGTCTGGAAAGGTCAACAGGTTATGCCGTTGCCTGAAATAAAGATCACTGGGTTATGCCAGTGTCTGAAGATGATCAACAGGTTATGCTGTTGTCAGGGAGATCTCCAGGTTATGCTAGTGTCTGGAAAGGTCAACAAGTTATGTTGTTGCCTGAAATAGAGATCTCTGGGTTATGCCAGTGTCTGAAGATGATCAACAGGTTATGTTGTTGTCAGGAAGATAGCCGAGTTATGCCGGTGTTTGGGGAGGTCAACAGGTTATGTTGTTGCCTGGGGAAAAGAGATCACTGGGGTTACGCCAGTGTCTGAAGATGATCAACAGGTTATGTTGTTGTCAGGGAGATTGCCAGGTTATGCTGGTGTCTGAAAAGGTCAACAGGTTATGCTGTTGCCTGAAATAAAGATCACTGGGTTATGCCAGTGTCTGAAGATGATCAACAGGTTATGCTGTTGCCTGAAATAAAGATCACTGGGTTATGCCAGTGTCTGAAGATGATCAACAGGTTATGCTGTTGTCTGCTTGGGTGCGGGACCCTACGTTGGCATCAACTGAGGACTGGGATGTCCTTGGTTGGAAAATGTTTGGCTAGGAGTTGAGGACCCTATGCTACTTTAGGGTTGCATCACATTCAACTTCATTTCTTCTCTTTTTTATATATATGTGGGAAAAGATTTTTTGGAGGAAACTTCCTTTTCTTTGAGTCAATTCTGCAGAGCTCCTTCCCGCCCTTATGCAATTCCTTTTGATTGCACCTGTTTTCATTATGGTTGCTTTTGCACCTGTTTCCTATTTTCAAACGATGAACGATTTGTTAGTTTGAAATGGTGGTTGGTTTTGCTACCTTGATTTTCAACTGCTTGATCTCAGTTCTTTTGATGGAGATCTCAACCACTTGCTTGCTTGTTTGCTTTCTGGGGATTGGGTTTCATCTCTAATCTCGAGGACCTTGGCTTCCTAGATTTTACCATGGCGATCGGTCATAGGGGACCCAACATTTTATTTTCTTTTTGCCTTTGTAGGCTTTTCACTTGCTTTTCTTTTGGATTCCCAGAGTATCAAGGGGCAGTTTTGGCCCCTCAAATCCTGCTGCGACGATTGGTCGTGTGGGACTTAACCTTTCCAACTTTATTTCGCCTTTATTGGCTTTTCACTTCTGATTTTTCTTCCAATTGTAACTTTAAGCCACCGGGAATACTTCGGCTTTTCAAACCTTGCCAAGATGGTTAGCCACGCGGGGTTCAACCTTTCAACTTCATTTTCCTTTATAGGCACTTCAATTTGACTTTCTCCTTTCAAGGTTTTGAGTTTGAATCATCGGCCATGGCCAGTCGGGATCGACTTGATGCCCCTGACGAGGTTTGGTGCCCTTTGCATATTGACCCGCGTCAAATGAGAGCCCTGTAAATCAGTCTTGCCATCTTTTCTTTGCCTTAGTTTCGGGACAGAGTTGGACCGAAAGGGATTCAAAAGAAGAATAAACGACAGAATGGACAACGAATTTAAACAAAAGTGTCCCTTTCGGGGAAAGAAAAGAAAGACTTATCTGGAGTGCATGCGGGCTTCAATGAACAT
>MDKJ01161285.1:0-20098 GCA_005239525.1 Nicotiana knightiana | reverse complement strand
GTTAGGGTTCACCCTAAACCTATAAATAGACTCCTAAAACACAACTACAAAGGGAGATTAACAGGGATACACAGGAATTTCGAGTTTAGAGTGAATCCAAGGCAAAACACCAACTTGTACATATTTTCTTCCTTGCTTTGTAGTTTAATTATGCTAGTTGTTTTAGATTTTATTCTTATGAATTTGTTTAGCTAATTTCGTGTGGAACCCGTTGGGGAATAAACTTCTTGTGATATTAATATAGCTTTGATTGGTTGATTAAACTCTATTTGTTCAACTACGTTCTTGTTGTAGTTGATTGAAGGGCCCTCAATTAGCTGTGCCTATTTATTATGTATCTACTTGAGAGAGAGTGCATATTTAGGTAATTGTTTGAACAACACCACTCCCAGAGTATAGACGAAAGTCATAACCGAGGGTTTAGAGGTTGGATTAGAGATAACGATACTTCGGGTGCAATCTAAGTGAACTGTAATGCAATCTAGCTAGCGTAACTTGAGAGAGTGCGTCTAGTAAATTATCATAATTACTTGAGAGAGATTTATGGTAGATAGAGCGTTCATGATTGATAGAGACGATTAATCAAGCTATACGAAGTATCCGAGAAGTAAGTTCACCAACGGGGGAAACCATAACCTTAGATTTTACTACAATTGTTTATACCTTAGTATAGTTAAACTTTAGTTTTAATATTTAGTATTAGTAATTTAAATAACATCAGGTGACATCTGAGTACTAATTTAAACAGCGTGCTTGATACGTCAATTCTCTGAGGGATCGACTCTGGGCAGAATACCCCAGGATTATATTTGCAACGCCCGCTTAGTCTTTATAGAAGACATAGTTGAGCGTGATCAACTGCTCACTTTATCTTTGCCCGAAAACTCTTCGTGTTTCCGAGCAAAGAGAGGCAGCTGTGAGCATGTAATTTTTCACCTACTAAATAGTCCTACAAAATTAGATAGGTAAATTAATCTTATGGATTTGGTTGAATTTTAGTGTTAATTGTGAATTGTTTTGCATCACATATTTATAATTCGTTCTTTTAAAATTATTTTAAATTGCATAATTAGGTGCATCGTTATTATCAAAGAATTATGAATTTATTTATAAATAATTGAATTAAGTAACGAACAAATGTTGATTATTTGAAGTAATGTAGTTTTGATAACTGATTGCTAAAATAAATCATTTTTTATCTAACAAAAATATAGATTTAATTAGGAGTATTGAATTAATTGTTTTATTCCTAATTAATCTATATTTAGACAAAATAAAGACGAAATTGATTATTGCATCTTTTAAATTTAATTAGGTTTGATTTTAGTTAGATTGGAATTAGGCTTAGAATGTTAAAAATCAGACCTGGGCCAAGAAGGACCCAGACCCAATTCTTTATTTACACCACCCAAACGTACCCAGCCCAATACCCGGCCTGCCCAGCCCCAGTACCCAAAACGACCCCGTTTAGGCGTTAGCAAATCCCAACCGTTGATCTTCTAAGATCTAACGACTGGGAACCCCCCAAAAGCCTAGCTATTTAAATGTCCAAACGCTCACCCCCCAGTCATTTAGAAGTCTAACACCCACATACCATGTATCTCATCCGTCTCTCTCTCTTCTGTATAACCAAACCCTAGCCGCCCTAAGATTCCCACCTTGCTCCGCCCACCGAAAATCGCCTACCGGTGGAGGACGACCTCCAAACCACCCCAAACTTTCACCCTACAAACCTCTCCTCACCCTTAACCCCCTCTCACTATCAGTTTCCCCAAAAAACCAACCAAAATCTTTGAAATTTAGATCTAGAATACTGAAAAACCTAAAGGTCCATATCCGGCCAATTCAAAGATGTCTAATGGCTCTCACCTACATGAACCGATAGCTCTCATCGAGGGCTATTGATTTATGTGGGTTTGAGTCATTTTCAAACCCTCCGGAGTCCGGCCAAGGTCCGGTGACCTCCTATTTTTTCGGCCAAAACCTTTAAACGAGTATTCTTCTTCCTTCCTAACTGTTTTACATGTTATTGAAACCGAAATTTCATGTTAATCGCTATTTTTAGATTGTTTCAGTTTAGTTAGCTTCTTTTCTTTTTTCCTTATCTTCGCGTGTTGCTATTTGTTTATCTGTTGTGCTCCAGTCCCTGATTGATTATGTGACTAAGTGAACCATGAAACTTGAAACCATGTATTGTAGTTCTATGTTGCCTCTCTCTTTTCAATAATCTGCCTTTAATTGTTTGATACCAATAGGTGTAGATTTTGTATCCTCTTCATTACTTCATTATTATTTGCTGTTAAATGCTATGACAAGCCGTTTTGATTGATGATTAGCAATTAGGGTTCGTTAAATAAAAATCTAGGGTTGTCATTTAGATAACTGTCTTCTTTGATGCATGCTGCCAATATGGGATACTTGTTCTTATTTGATTGTCAGATTAAAATCAGGAGTATATGGTCTTACTAATTCATGGTTGTTTCGTTAAGTATGTTTGCCTCGTGATTAATTGTCTCATGGATAATTGATTATTCTTGAAATTGAGTTAGTTGTTTAACTACTTAATTAATTAAGAGGTTAGTTAACCCTGTACCGGTGTTTGGTCATGGGTTAATTTGGTTTAATCCTGACTTCAAGATTCAACTTAACTAATGACAATGTTTTCAAAGGATACTTGTTTAATAGAATCAACCTAGGTTATTAACATCTTAAACAATCAGTTTAAGTTCTAAGTACTAATTAAGATAATCAACTAGGTCAACTTGATTAACACAAGTCAACTAACCTAAGCTTAAAGAATCAAGATTAGTCTTAATTAAGCCAAGTAAACTAGCATCAAGATAATAATACTTATCAGTCCTAGTTAACTAGTGAACCTAAGTAGTGTTAGTTAACTAGAGTTAAATAATAACCCAAATGAGTAACCCTGGTTACCTAATGTTAAATCACTTCAAGGGGTGTATTAGGTGATTAGGAAGTTAGATTTTTTAAGGGTAAAAGGTTATTTTCTAAAGAGGAAGGTTCTAGAAGAGGGGCAGCTGTCCCAAAGATAAGGTTGACAGCTGCCCTATGTACTATTTTCAGCCTTTTGGATTGGGAATATTCCAAAAGGGATCCCATTCCCAAATATCCTATAAATAGACCCCTTCCTTTTAGTCAAAAAAAAGAAAACTTTTTTGGACACTCTAAAAAAAACACTCCCTTCTAGCTACTGAAACATTCTGAAAAATACAGAAATACTTTCTATTGGAAAACAAAAAGTTCCAAAAAAAAGTACTATTAGAGGGGAAAATCTGATTTCTTTTTGAAAACAAACTCACAAATAGATGGCCTAGTTCAGCTCCTATCTTCTTTTTTGGATGCTGATTTCTGGAAGTTTTTTCTCAAGCATTCATACTCGAGATTTCTGGGTTAATTATTGCTGGGCTGCTTGGTCTTTTCTTTGGTTGATCTGCTTCTGTTGCTGCTGAATCTGTCTCCTCTTAGCTATTTTTTACTGTCTTCCTGACCTTTATTTGGTCAGGATCCTTGTTATTTTATCTTCAAAAGAGGTATGTAACATTGAACCTTAAATGAAATTGTTTGGACTCAGAATTTGTTGTTACTTTGATGCTGAAATGTTTGAGTCTTGCTATGTTTCGAACTTGTTGGTATGTATGGACGGGGCCTCGGGAGCCCCGGATTCCATTCGGACGTCACGCAAGCCAAGTCCAAGCTCAAAATGAGTTGCTGGTGCACCAGTTTTGGTGCGATCACACCTGCGGTTGGGCAGCCGCATGTGCGAGCTCGCAGGTGCGGGCGAATCTGCGCAGATGCGGACCAAGAGCGGAACCACAGGTGCAATCACCTATCCACAGGTGCGGTCCTAGCCGACCTAGCCCATTTTAGTGGATGCGGACGATTGTCCGCAGAAGCGAGACTGCAAGTGCAAAGAACTGAAGGCAGTGAGGTTCTTTTTAAAACGGGACTTAGGCATTTATGGGGTCATTTATTTCGACTTTTAGCGATTGGAGAGCTCTTGAGAAGGGGATTTCGACCTAGTCTTGTGAGGTAAGTAATTTCTACATTATGTGAGTTTAATACATAGTTTGTTGGTGGATTACAACATGTAAATTAGTGAAAATTATGGGTTTAGAGTAAAACCTAGGGTTTTGATAAAAATGGGATTTAACGACGAAATTTTCCATGGAATCTAGTAAAAATCACATATTCTTAATCCTAAGGTTATGGGTAACAACTTTCTTTGAAAATTTCTGGAATCCGAGTATGTGGGCCCAGGGGTGAATTTTAGGAATCTTGCAAATTAGGTTGGCTAATCACTTAAATGGTGAAATTATGAACTTTTGAGCATAGATTGATTAGTTTATGTAATGTTTGACTAGTTTCGAGTCATCTCGCATCAAGTTTGGAGGTTTGAGCGCATTCTTGAAGTGAGAAGTATGCTTTGAGACGAGGTAAGTCTCTTTTCTAACATTGTAAGAGGAAAATTTCTCCATATATGGATTTAGTTAATATGTGATCATATGTGGGGGCCTACATACACACTAGAGGACGAGAGTTCGTACGTAGCTACTAATCATGCAAATGTAAGGGTAGTATAGGACTACATCATGTTGTGTTGATACAGTAATTACCTTATGTTTGTTGTTTGCCTTCTAAAGTAGCGGAATTTAGTTGTTAAGCGTTTGGGAAGAATTTAAACTTGCTATAAACATCTGGACCTTAAAATTTTCCATTTGAACCTCGTATTTTGAAAAGAATGGAGGAATACTAAAGTAATCTAAGAAAACTATTTTTAACCGCGTCGCAGGTATGATTCGCGAGCGGGGTAATCCTTTACTTTTATATTTAACCGCGTCACATGAATGATTCGCGAGCGGGGTATTTATTTAAATTATTTTTGACCGCATCGCATGGATGATTCGCGAGCTGGGTAAAAGATGCATCTATGGTTCGCGTCGTTCGACCCTCGACAGTTATTTTATGTTGGATTAGGCCGAACATCCTCAGTGGTATTTATGTATTATACTAGTACTGGGAGTCATTTATTTAACTGGAGTAAATTTACTATTTGGTGAATATTTGGTTGGAAGAAGGAAGGGTGCGACTTCTTCAATTTTGATGATAGTGTCATTCAGTTGTTTCGCATTCTGGATTATTATTATTTCCATATTGTGATTATTTAGAATTCTTACATCATTATATTGTTGGCTCTAGTATGTGTCTAAGTCGACCCCTCGTCACTACTTCTTCAAGGTTAGACTAGATACTTACTGGGTACATATTGTTTATGTATTCATACTACGCTTCTGTACTTAATCGTATAGGATCTGAGGCAGGTGCATCTAGCTATCCGCTGGGAGCGCATTCTTGATCCGGTCCGAGACTTATGGTGAGCTGCCCCACTCTAGCTGTTCAAAAGCGTACCGAAGTTTTCTTTTGCTTGTACATGTCTACCTTTTTCAGTGTAATGATCCGACCAGTCGTTTTGAGCTCTAGCGCATTGTTAAGCCGTTTTAGGCCACGAGTAGCCTCACTTCAGATATCATGACTTGCACGCGTGGTTGGAATTGAATTTCGGGAAGTTCGGAGTTGATTCGGAATCATTTCGGAAGCTTTAAGTTGGAAGAATTGGTTAGGTGGTAAATTTTGAGTGAACGACCTCAGAATCAGGATTTGAAGGTTCCGACAGGTTCGTATGATGATTTTGGACTTGGGCGTAAATCCGGATTTTGTCTTGGATGACCCGGGAGCGTTTTGGCGTCTATTCTGGAAGTTGGAATTTCTGAAGAAGTCCATAAATTTGGGTTGAAGTGAATTTCAATGTTATCGTTATCTGTTTGAGATATCGAGTCTGGGAATAGCTTCGTATGGTGATTCTGGTATTGGGAGCGCGTCCGAAAGTGGATTCGGAGGTCTGTAGGTCATTTTGGAGTCGTTTAGCGAAAGTTAAAAATTTAAAGGTTTTGAGAAGTTTGACCGAAAGTGGAATTTTTAAAATCGGGGTCGGATTCCGATTCCGAAAGTAGGAGCAGGTCCGTAATATTGAATGTGACTTGTGTGCAAAATTTGGGGTCAATCGGACGTGATTTGATAGGTTTTGGCATCGAATGTTGAAGTTGGAAGTTCTAGAGTTCATTAAGCTCGAATTTGAGTGTGATTCATAGTTTTTGCGATGTTTGATGTGATTTGAGGCATCGAGCAAATCCGCATTATGTTTTGGAACTGGTTGGTGTGATTGGACGGGGTTTCGAGGGCCTCGGGTGGATTCTGGGTGGTTAACAAATCGATTTTGGAATTTGAGAAAGGCTAAGGATGCTGGTATATGGTGTAACCGCACCTGCGAGGTTTTGGCCGCAGGTGCGGAGCCCCAGAAGCGGCCTTGGTGTCGCAGAAGCAGAAGTGGACTGGCCTGGCTGGGGGCATAGGTGCGAGCAACTTCTGTAGAAGCGAGACCACAGGAACGGTCCGGGCTCCGCAGAAGCGGGGGTGGTCGAGTTTAGCTGAGATCGCACCTGCGATGGAACTTTTCACAGGTGCAGAGCCACAGAAGCGGCAGGTAGAACGCATGTGCGAAGAATTGCTGGGCAGTGTCTTTTAAAAGACGGGGGCTGGGCTCATTTCAACCCCATTTCCTCCATGGGAGCCAAATTTTAGAGCAACTTTGGAGTGCTATTTTCATCACCAAGCATGAGGTAAGTGATTTCCACTAGCTTCGAGTTTAATACAAGGTTTATACACGGATTTAGTCATGGAATTTTGTAGAAATTATGGGATTTGGAAGAAAAACCTAGAATTTGTATTTTTGCATTTTGACCATGATTTTTGGGCATGAAATTGAAAGAAATTTATATATTTGGTTTTGTAAAGTTATGGGTGATATTATCTTCGAAAAATTTCGGACTTCGGGCACGTGGGCCCGAGGGCGATTTGGTCAACTTTTCGAGCAGAGTATGGGAAATGGTATAAATTGAATTGTTGTGAGTATTTGAGCATATATTAATGGGTTTGTATTATTATTGGCTAGTTTTTGGAGTGTTGTGCATCGATTTGAGTCATCGGAAGGGCTTGGGAGCCGGTTATAGAAATTCGGAGCGAGGTAAGTCTCCTTTCTAACCTTGTAAGAGGGAATTGTCCCCATAGGTGAAATAATTAATTATGGGATATAATTTGTGGGGGCTACGTACGCACGCGGTGACGAGAGTCCGTGCGTAGCTACTATTATGCTTATGTCCGGGTAGTCTAGGACCCAAAAGCATGCTTTACTTGTCTTACTTCTAATTTTATAGATAAATTTAAGATGCTTAAATCATATCGAGCTTGGCAAATGAATTTCTAAAAAGATTAAACACCATCTTCTTGACCATTAAAAGAGAAATTGTCATTTCTTGGGTAATTGTTTTCCTGATGAAGTCTGGATTGACTGTTTGAATGTGTGTATCTATGAGTACCTGCGTCGCATGTATGATTCGCGAGCGGGGTAACTCTGTTATTTATATTTGACCGTGTCGCATGTATGATTCACGAGCGGGGTAATAGGTGCATCTATGGTTCGCGTCGTTCGACACTTCAGCAGTGCACATTTTTATTATTTTGTTGGATCGGGTCATACGACCTCAGCATTTACTTGCGCATGATATTTGCTGGGTACTTTCTGTGATTTGAACTGTTTAATGGCCTTGAGATATAGGTCGTCAACTGAAATGACAGAAGCTGAAATTTTAATCATGGAAGAAGTTGTCCCTTCCTATTGTTATTTGTTACTATTTAACTATGATATCCATGTTCAGCATCACATTTAATTATATCAATATGACCTCTAGTAAGTGTCAAAGTCGACCTCTCGTCTCTACCTCTTCGAGGTTAGGCGGGATACTTACTGGGTACACGTTGTTTTTGTACTCATACTACACTTGATGTGCATTTTTGTTGCACAAGCACACATATGTATAGTGGCCTAGCTTGGCGCAACGACATGGTTGATATGGAGACTTAGATGAGTTGCACCTCTCGAGACGACCCGCAGCCGGCAGAGTCTCCTTCAGAGTATTGTGTTGTATTTTCCTTACTGTCCTATTTGTATTCGGGACGGTTATTGTATTTTATTTGTTTCCTAGAAATTTGCTCATGCACTTGTGACACCGAGGTCTGGGATGACTATGAGATTTACTCATTATTTAAATTTGTTAAAGATAATATTGTTTACTATGTGGAAGTTCGTTAATTATTATTTAAGGAAATGAAAAGGAATGATTTCAAGAGTATTAAAATAAAGATTTAATTAACTTCTTGGTGTTGGCTTGCCTGACAGTGGTGTCCGGCACCATCACGACCTTTATTGGATTTGGGTCGTGACATTCAAACAGTAGGGTAGCCTTTCTTTTGTATATTCTACTAGATGCCCACACACTTGTGACACCAGATCCTTGGCACTTGTTAGTAGATTTGTCACGACCCCAAATCCTAACAGGCCGTGATGGCGCCTATCGTGGAACTAGGCTAGCCAACCACCTCATTACTACTCGCCTGTTCATATTATAACAGTTCAATATCAATAATAACAACAAACAAAATATAATATAAGTACTTTAAGTCTTTGCACCCCTAATAAATATCTGACAACTCTAAACAAAACCTCCCAAGACTAGAGTCAATAGTCATGAGTATCTAAGAATAAATAATCTAACTTTGCTAAAACTACAATATATGTCTCTGAATCAAACGCTAAAACTAAATAAGGAAGGGAAATGGAGAAGCTGTGGACGCTGGACAGCTACCTCGAAATCCCGTGACTGCTGCTAACGAACTGAGACAGCTACTGCTCCGGACCATCACCTGAATCTGTGCACAGAGGCACATGGAGTAATGATGAGTAAGCCAACTCATTAGTAATGAAAATAAATCGCAGTTTGAGTATTATAAAACACACAGTACAGATACACAATTTCACAAAACCAGTAAAACACCAAGTCACCATTTAGTATTCATCAAATAATAAGTTCGAAATCAGTTTCCACAAATCCTTTGAAATCAAGTGTATTATCAGTATATCTCAGTAAAATTCTCAATAAAACCAGTTTGAAAACGAAGTAAATCATAGTTCAAAAACTTAGTAAAAATTCTTCATAAAACTGCCCCTCGGGCTAAAATCATTTATCGTAACTATTGCCCATCAGGAATCCTCACCATCACTCAATATTAGCCCATCAGGCATCCTCACAGTCACTCAGTAACATCCCATCAGGCATCCTCACAGTCACTCAGTATCAGCCCATCAGGCATCCTCACAATCACTCAGTATAAGCTCCGCGGGCATCACTCATTAGGTACCTGCGCTCACTGGGGGTGTGTACGGACTCCGGAGGGGTTCCTACAACCCAAGTGCTATAACAAGCCACATCATGGCATAAATCACTCACAATATAGGCCCGCAGCCTCACTCATATCATAACATCCTCACAATATAGGCCCGCAGCCTCACTAAGTCAGACACTCTCAATTTGCCCTTCAGGCCATAAATATACCGGGTTCTCGACCCAAAACAGTGTTTCATTTTCAAGAAATAGTTTCAAAATACTCTGAGTGTCAAAACAATTATCAAGAAAAGACTGGGTGAAAATCATAACATATCAAGTGAGGAAACACAGTGAAAACAGGCCCCAAGGGGTAAACAGATCGACACTAGGCCCCAAACATGGCTTATAGCCCAAATCCTATAAAAATTATATCAATACCATTAAGCATAGGCTTAAAAATCAGTTTCGCAACTCAATAGTTGCCTAAATAGGGAATATATTTCCAAAGTTCCGATTTTTTGCATTCCAAAACCCGTGAAAGGGTGCATAGTCCGGGGTTTCATACCCTCAGGACAGGATTTAAAGACATTACTTACCTCAAAACTAGCCTGAAAACTATTTCGCAACACGCTTGCCTCTCGTATCAACTTCCGAAGGCTCCAAATCTACCAAGTTCAGATTTTTATCATCAATTTATGCTTAAGGAATACATTCCAATCGAAAAATATCAAATTTAGCTCAAAAACCCGACCCCACGGACCCGCATCCCGAAACTCCAAAATTTTTATACAAAAATTGTTCTTCATTATCTCCCGAGTCCGTACATATAAAGAACACTAAAATCGAAGTTCGTTTGACCCCTCAAACCAATCCCTAAAGGTCTCATAATCTCAAGCCCTAAACCCACCTTTTTCTGCTGATTTTCATGAACTTAACACTGATATTATGTTCTATAATCATCCATAAATGAGTTTTAAGGTCCCAAACACTTACCTCTACGAAGAATACTGATTTCCCTCTTCAAAAATCGCCCCCAAAGCTCTCTGTCCGTACATAAAATAGTGTAAAAAGGGTTTAAGTCGCGGAGGGTTTATTTTAATACTGCCCAGGGGTTTCCGCACCTACGGCCAAGCTCCCGCACCTGTGGGACCACACCTGCGGTCCCCTAACCGCACCTGTGACTTTGCATTAAACAGCCTAACCTCGCACCTACGGAGCCTTCTTTCGCTCCTGCAGGCCAAACTTCTGCAGGTGCGGAAATCTCTGTGATTTCACACCAGCAGCTTTTTGCTGAAATTTCCAACTCCGAACTTCCCGTTAACCATCCAAAATAAATCCCGAGCCCCTCGGGACCCCACCAAATATACTAACACGTTACATTTGATCATTCAAACTTAGTTGTACTCTCAAAACAGTAAATATAACTTCAAAACACCAAAATCACATCGGATTCAAGCCTAAGAACTTCTAATTTTCTAAAATCCACCAACGATGCAGAAACTATCCAAAACAACTCCGATTGACCTAAAATTTTGAAGACATATCCAAAATGACATTAGAAACCTGTTCCAACTGTCGAAATTCCATTCCGACCCCGATAGCCTATTTTCCATTGCCGACCGAAAATTACCGAAAACTAACTTTCGCCAATTCAAGCCTAATTCTACACCGGGCATCACAAAATTATTCTGAACACACTCCTAAGTCCCAAATTACCTAACGAAGCTATCCGAGCTATAAAATCCGTATTCCGAGGTCATTTACCAATAAATCAACTCTCAGCTGACTTTTTCAACTTTAAGGCTATTTTTAAAGACTAAATGACTGAACTCTCACTACAACCATTCGATTTCAGGCCTATCAACTCTAACACACCAAAAAAAGAATAACCAATCTATGACGAGTCAATAACATCAATTATAATACAGGTTCTACGTAACGATGGACCGAGTTGTTACAACTTGATTATTGAGTTGTAATCATTTAAATACGAGCTCTTTTAGTTATTACCGTCTCATTTGTCTTAATGATTCATTATTTATCACATACGTTAACTTAATATAATTAGAATGTTGGAGTTGCTTAATAAATAAATAGGGATCACTAGTTGATTAGGGCTGGCTTGCCTAACTGCGGTGTTGGGCGCCATCGCGACCTAAAACGGAAATTGGGTCGTGACAATAATATAAAGGACTTTCTCATCTCAAATTTAAATAAGTTTTACCGTCTTTTTTCTATGATAAAAAATCTAAAAAAAATTTCTCTATTTATTTTTTATTTTTAATAATATATTATTCAATAACTAATATTATTACATTGTTATGCGGATTTTTATTATCTTGTTTGAATTTAATATCTATTTTTACCACACTCATTCTAATATAGTATAGATATAAATTAAAAACTTTCTCAAATTCAAATAAGTTTTATTATTCTATTTTCTACATTTGACTGCATTTTCAAAAAAATTATGTTATGCTTTCAAACTTATAAACTAACTGCACTCAATTCAAATATTAATCACAAGAAAAATATTTTCTTAGTTGTTTGAACCCATTATATCTGAATGTTGTAGTAATATTTACGTATATAATATTCATTTGGCCAATTAATCAATATTAATATGACATTATTATTCTTGTTATTAAAATATTTTTTACTAATTGTTTAAGTTTTTCTTACCTTATAAATAATTTATATACTTTATGTAAGATCTTATTTTAGCGCTTGAGTTTATTTAATTTTTAAACTTAATAAATCTTTAATATCTTAAGTAAATTTTAATTTTATTTTAACTTACTCCAAAATATAAATAGTTATAGGTATCTCAATCTTCGTCATTCTATATTTTTTTATTTTTTTCTATTATAACTTTTGGTTAATTTTTTACCTCCATATTTCTAGCTAATACAGAAAAAAATCTATGGGTAGATCAATATAGATATAATATATATATATAAATTTAAATTTAAATGTAGATATATAGATTAGATTTGTCTAAGATTTATTTAGATTGAGTATAAGATTTATTAAACTACTTCCATTAATTATGTTTTCATTTTTAACGTTGTCTTAAAACTGCCAAGTGGCTTCTTTTTAGCTTTCCACTTGGCTTAACCGCATACTTGACTACTCTCCTTAATATAATATAATAACATGTAGCGTTTGGATTTAAAAACAGATTTTAAGAAGAAAAAAAGGGTAAGCTTTTTTGTTAGTAGTAATAAATATGATCCTAGACTTGCTTCCAATAAAACAAATTGGGACTATTTGTATTTGTACATGATCACGCTCAACTATGCCTTATAAAAAGGACAAAGCGGTTGCTGCAAATATATTATGGTTATCAAGTCCGGAGTCGAATCCCACAAGGAATTAACCTATCAATTACAGCTATCAGACCCACACAATTCCATGTAATCAACTTCCCAAGATATTTAGATAACATATTGGTTGTATTTTTAACTAACTATTACTTAATGAGAATGCAGTAAATGAGAACTAACTAAGAACAAGTTGTAAACAATAATTGGAATGATCTAAGGTTATGATTTCTCCTATTGTCGGAATCATTTATGCTATATTTATTATAAATTTGCCTAAGTCTTCTCTATTGATCATGAGCACTCTGACTGTCGTAACTCTCTCCCGAGTAATTATAACAATAAACTAGACATATTCTCCCGAATTACGCTAGCTAGCTTTAATTACAGCTCACTTAGATCGCACCCAAGTTATCGTTATCCCTAATCCCATCTTTAAACCCTTCGTGTTGATCCATCATATACGTCATGAGTGATGTTGTTCAACAACGACCTAAATATGCACTCTCTCCCGAGTAATGCACACTAAATAGGCACAACTAATTGAGGGCCCTTCAATCAACAGCAACAAACATGTAGTTGAACAAATAGAGATAAAACTATGGAAAATCTATATTAACATAAATAGATATTCATCCTTCAGTAGGTTCCATCAAAACCCTAGATTAGAAGTTTTGCTACTCATACTAATGCAAAACATAGAAATAATATGATTCATAATTCACAATTAGAACTAAGAAGAAGAAGATAAAAACTCTGAAGAATTGCTTGATCTTCTCTCCCTTGTTCTTGCCTCCAATATTGTCTAAAACAAGCTTAATCTGACTTCTGGGTGAGTTTGGGCTCTTATAGGTTTAGGTTAATTGCCCAGGAAATTACACGAAAGCCCCTGCACTCTGTCGCGTTTAATAGCCCCTCCGCGACCGCAGATTCAACCAGTATGTACTTTTTGCCATATGAACTGATGAAGGGCCTCATGAAGGCAATTCCCCATACAACGAACACTTCGACCTCCTGAATTGGGTTCATGGGCATCTCATGGCGACGGGAAATATTCCCGGTTCACTGGCATTCATCACAGACCCTTTGCCATAAATGTGCATCTTTGAACACTGTTGGCCAGTAGAAGCCTACTTCCAAAACTTTTTCGGCTGTCTTGACTCCTCTGAAATGTCCACCATACGCTGATGCATGACATGCCTGCAAAACAGAAGACTGGTCTGTCTCGGGGATACATCTCCGGATCATGTTGTCAACACAAATCCTAAACAAATAAGGTTTGTCCCAATAATACATGCGGCAATCACGGAAGAACTTTTTATTTTGCACAGAGGAAAGGTCATAAGGAATTATACTGCTTGCCAGATAGTTTGCAATGTCTGCATACCATGGCGCTTCCTCAAGACTTGTGGCTAGGAGTTTCTCATCTGGAAAGGTTTCCAGAATCTCTTCTACCTCAACCTCTTTTTCAGCCCCTTCCAGTCTCGACAAGTGGTCAGCTACTTGGTTTTTCGTTCCCTTTCAGTCACGAATTTCCAAGTCAAACTCTTGTAGCAGTAGCACCCAACGAATCAGGTGTGGTTTTGACTCTTTCTTCTTGATTAGGTACCTGAGAGAAACATGATCAGTATAAACAATTACCTTCGAGCTTATCAAGTACGATCTGAACTTGTCAAATTCGAACACTACTGCTAGCATCTCCTTCTCAGTCACAGTGTAGTTCAACTGGGCCCCACTCAACATTCTACTTGCGTAGTATATTGGGTGCATGATTTTACCTTTTCGGCGCCCAAGCATTGCTCCCACAGCATAGTCACTTGCATCACACATTAGCTCAAAGGGTTGCTCCTAGTCAGGGGCAACAATAATAGGTGTTGTGACTAGTCTCTTCTTCAATTCCTCAAATGCTACCCTGCAATCATCAGAAAACACAAAAGGGTGATCTTTTTCAAGCAATTTACACAAGGGGTTAGCAATTTTGGAAAAGTCTTTTATAAATCTCCTATAAAAGCTGGCATGCCCAAAGAAACTTCTGATTGCTTTGACGGAAGTGGGTGGTGGAAGATTTGCTATCACGTCAACCTTTGTGTAATCCACCTCAATGCCCTTACTTGACACCAAGTGTACCAAGAATATACCTTCTTGTACCATGAAATGGAACTTCTCCCTGTTTAGCACCAGATTAGTCTCTATACACCTCTTCAGTACTCTTCTCAAGTTCTTAAGGCAGTCATCGAATGAATTCCCCACTACTGAGAAATCATCCATGAAAACCTCCATTATTTCCTCTACCATGTCCATAAAGATGTCCATCATGGACCTTTGGAATGTGGTAGGTGCGTTGCATAGGCCAAACGACATTCTCCAAAAAGCAAAACTCCCATAAGGGCAGGTGAACAAGGTCTTTTCTCTATCCTCTGGTGCAATAGAGATCTGATTGTACCCTGAGTATCCATCCAAAAAACAAAAATGGGACCTCCCTGCCAGTCTATCTAACATCTGATCAATGAATGGAAATGGGAACTGGTCTTTCCGGCTAGCCAAGTCAATTTCATGTAATCCATACAGATTCTCCAACCTGTGATGGTTCGTGTAGAGATCAATTCATTCTTCTCATTTTTCACCATCGTCATTATACCTTTATTTGGTACACAATGAACTGGGCTAATCCAGTTGCTGTTAGAGATGGGGAATATAATTCCCGCATCTAACCACTTAATAACTTCCTTCTTCACCACTTCCTTCATGTTGGGGTTCAGCGTTCTTTGGTGTTCTCTGGAAGGTTTGTGCCCATATTCCAGTAGAATCTTATGCATACAGAAGGCCGGGCTGATCCCTTTGATGTCTGCAATGGTCCACCCAATTGCAGTCTTGCACTCTGTCAGTACCTGCAAAAGTTGTTCTGCCTGCACATCTAAAAAACTAGATGAGATAATAATTGGTAACGTTGAGTTAGGTCCTAAGAATGCATACCTGAGATGGGCGGGCAGTGGCTTCAACTCCAACTTTGGGGATTCTTCTATGGATGGCTTAGCCGGAGAAGTTTTTCTTTCCTCTAAATGCAAGGGCTCAAATTTGAGCTCTCTCTTCCAAAAACCCTTGTCTTCAAGAGCTAGCACCCACTCTGCCAGTTCTTCTCCATTAGCTTTATCTAGGTTCATAAGACAAGCTGCTAGAGGATCCTGAATGTTCAATGTCTCATCATCCTCCTCCAAAATTACATCCACGACATCTATTAGAGAGCAATTGGCGAATTCACTTGGTTGCCTCATAGATTTCTGTACGTTGAATGTTATCTCTTCATCACTTAATCTCATCTTGAGCTCTCCAGTTTCACAGTCTATTAGAGCTCTCCCAGTGTCCAGGAATGGTATTCCCAAAATTATGGGAATTTCCTCATCAACCCGACAATCAAGAATGACAAAATCTGCTTGGAACACAAACTTCCCAACCTGCACCAACACATCATCAAGAATACCAGAGGGCCTCTTTACTCTCCTGTCAGCCAGCTGCAATAACATGGACGTGGGTCTAGCTCTTCCATTCCCGAGCCTTTTATAGATAGCTAGGAGCATAAGATTTATGCTTTCCCCCAAATCACATAGTGCTTAGAAAATGCAAAGTTACCTATAGTGCATGGAATTGTGAAACTCCCTGGGTCAGACAGCTTCTCAGCAACGTGTCTCGTCACAACAACACTGCAAGTCTGAGTTAGTGTGACTGTGGACACGTCTTGGAAGTCGAACTTGCGGAACATTAAGTCCTTCATCATTTTCGAATAGCCAGGCATCTCCTTTAAAGCATCAATCAATGGAATGTTTACCTGAATTTGCTTCAACATCTCCACGAAGTTTTTGTATTGTTCATCTTTCTGATACTTGGCCAGTCTCTGTGGGAATGGTATTGGAGGTCGTTTCTTCCCTGTGATTTTATTTTTCTCCTGTTCAGGCACTGCTTCCACTATCAGTTCCTGCGTTGTCTCAACCTCTTTCACAACCTCTTTTTCTTTGTTGGCATCTTCTTGACTATGTTGTACCGTCACCTCAGTCAACCCTGCTGAATCATCTACCTCAATGGGCACTGGCATAAGTTTCTCAGTAGGTCTGCTTTCACGAGCAATGTCTTTCTCCAAGTCTAGGTCTCTACCATTTCGTAGACTCACTGCCATTAGCTGCTTCGGGCCCTGCTCCTTTGGATTTATCTATGTGTCTGCAGGTAACGTCCCCTGAGGACGATTATTCAGAGCCATAAAAATCTGACCCAATTGGATCTCAACATTCTTTATAGCCGACTCGTGTGAGTCTACTCTCTCGGTTACTTTCCCAGTGGTCCCAATCAATTGTTGCATCATTCCCTCGAGTCTAGCAAACCCATCTTCGTGTCTCCTAGTGTGTTGTTGTTTAGGTGGATGATAAGCATGCTGCTGATTATGATTGTTGTAGCCCTGTTGCCTTTGGTAAGGCGCAACTTGACCTTGAGGTCGCATGGCCCCAAGATTGTTGCTATTGTTGTGCTGCTGCGGGGCTGGCCTGTATTGTTGATTCTGCTGACCCCAGTTCTGACCACCTGGTCTCTGTCCCCCATAGTTTGACACATAATTCATATTTTCCTGATATTGTTGGTGATCACCATCAGCACTCCACGAGCAACCATATGGTTGATTAATGCGAGATGTACATAAACCCCCATTAGTTGCATCAACAATATGTACCTGTTGTTTTTGGCCTAATTCATCTACCTTTTTGGTGAGGATGCTCATTTGTGTCATTAGAGTGGCCATTTTTCTGCTAGGGAGTTATCTGGGTCTAAGGCCACTGAGTGAACCATAGGAGTGATTGGAGAGTTCCTGGTCGTCCATCCCGAGTTTTGTGCCATCTTGTCAAGTAAGATTTTTCTCTCCCTAAATGTTTTACTCAAGAATGATCCACCTGCCGAAGCATCAACATTACCTTTCAAGCTATCTGCCAAACCCATGTAGAACCTCTGCCCCAACATCTGCTCCGGAATCCCATGGCGCGGAAATAAAACTAGCAGTCCCTTGAACCTTTCCCAAGTCTCTTGCAATGTTTCTGTCGGTTTCTGTCTGAAGCTCAAGATCTCATCAATTTGCTAAGCAGTCTTGTTGGGTGGGTGAAATTTGTTCAAACATTTCTTGACTAATTCCTCCCAAGTAGTGATGGAATTTATGGGGAGTGAATTAAGCCAAGTATGAGCTGCTCCCATCACAGAGAATGGAAACAACAATAGTCTTATTGCTTCCGGTGTCACATTGTGTTGTCTTTGTGTGGCACAAATTGACAGGAAGTTCTTTAGATGCTGTTGAGGATCTTCGATGTATGACTCTGAGAATAGTCCCTTGTTTTGCAACAAATGCAACATGTTGTTTGTGATTTGGAACGAATCAGTTTGTAGCTGTGGGACTACAATTGTGGTGGCTAAATTGTTCGCTATGGGTTGTGCCAAATCATACAAAGCAGCCTCTAGCACAAGTGGCACCACTACCTGCTCATTTGGGTCATTCACGTTATCCCATTGTCCATGTTGTTTACTTGGTCTGCCATGTCTGGTTCGAGTTGTTCAGTCAAGTTTTGGTGTTGTTTGCTTTTCCTGTTTGCACGATTCAATGCCTTGAAAACTTTCTCAGGTTCTGATAATGCTTCAAACACTTCACCAGTTCTTGAGTAGTTTCTAGGCATGCACCTATCACACCCAAGATTACAAACGTTAGAATTTCAATGTATTTAATTGAAAGTGAAGAAAATTGACTACACTAAGAATTTTTGCACTTCTTTTAACTGCAATTAATAACACCGTTAATTCCTCGACAACAGCGCCAAAATTTGATCACGCCCAACTATGTATTATAAAAAGGACAAAGCGGTCGCTGCAAATATATTCCGGTTATCAAGTCCGGAGTCGAATCCCACAAGGAATTAACCTATCAATTACAACTATCAGACCCACACAATTCCACGTAATCAACTTCCCAAGATATTTAGATATCAGACTGGTTGTTTTCTAACTAACTATTACTTAATGAGAATGCAGTAAATAAGAACTAACTAAGAACGGGTAGTAAACAATAATTGGAATGATCTAAGGTAATGATTTCCTCTACTGTCGGAATCTTTTCCGCTATGTTTGTTATAAATTTGCCTAAGTCTTCTCTATCGATCATGAGCGCTCTGACTGTCATAATTCTCTCCCGAGTAATTACAACAATATACTAGACATATTCTCCCGAATTACGCTAGTTAGCTTTAATTACAGCTCACTTAGATCGCACCCAAGGTATCGTTATCCCTAATACCACATATAAACCCTTCGTATTGATCCCTCATATACGTCACGAGTGATGTTGTTCAATAACGACCTAAATATGCACTCTCTCCCGAGTAATGCACACTAAATAAGCACAGCTGATTGAGGGCCCTTCAATCAACATCAACAAGCATGTAGTTGAACAAATAGAGATAAAACTATGACAAATCTATATTAACATAACAAGAAATTCATCCTTCAGTAGGTTCCATCAAAACAATAGATTAGAAGTTTAGCTACTCATACTAATGCAATACATAGCAATAATATGATTCATAATTCACAATTAGAACTAAGAAGAAGAAGATAAAAACTCTGAAGAATTGCTTGATCTTCTCTCCCTTGTTCTTGCCTCCAATATTGTCTAAAACAAGCTTAATCTGACTTCTAGGCGAGTTTGAGGTCTTATAGGTTTAGGTTAATTGCCCAAGAAATTACACGAAAGCCCCTGCACTCTGTCGCGTTTAATAGCCCATCCGTGGCCGCGGACTTTCACCCCTGCACTGCCTTCCTCCGTGATTAGCTGTGCGTTGCGGACCCGCATTTTACATTCTATCTTGCTTTTCTCGCTCTTTTTTCATCTGGGCTATCCTTTGATTGGCCTTGTATGTTCATAATTGACTCCAACGCTCTTTATCTACCTCCTATCTCGGAGTGGCTCCTGCACAACATAAATTTCTCAATTAGAGCATTTTATTATCTTTTAACATTCAAACATCAATAAAGTGCGGTTAAACTAGAATGTAAATAGCGTCTAAATTACATAATATAGGCTACTATGAGTACAAATTAGAAGAATGAAGTGTATATATTTACTTTACTAAAATAATAACCGTAACGCGTTTTTTTATCTCTATCTCCATACATTCATAAAATGTGGGTTAGGGGAAAAAACTTGATCGTAAAAGTCAGCTACTAATTCGTTCTAACGTCTCCAAATTATTTTTTTCGGCGATTCTTTCCAGAAAAAAGAATTGAAAACGTTTTGGGGAAATATGGTTTCTAGGAGTGAAGCGCTATAGATATGTATTGGATAAAAAAAACATAATAATCCATTCATTAAGAAAGAGATAGAAGCTCTCACTTCTCTCTAGAACATTTATGCTCCAAAATGTCAGAAAATAGTCCAATCCCAACCCCTGCTCCCACCCCCCCCCC
>ML402129.1:3921-28545 GCA_005239525.1 Nicotiana knightiana | reverse complement strand
AAAGCTCATAAAATGCGAGGGATATAATGCTTAAAATCACGAATTCTAGCCACTCATCAGGTATCAAGGCACCAAAAAAACAAAAGAAATGATATCTATGAAAAGAGAAGGCACGAAAAAGAAAATAAAAAGAAAGATTGATGAAATCAAAAAGAGGAAACTATCTCTAGTATGAGCATCAAGGGAGAAAAAGAATAAAATTAACAATAAAGAGTGATGGAAAGTATATCCATTCCCCAAGAAAAAGAAATGCCTCTAAAGGTTGGTAATGCGAGCCAAGAAATGAAAAACAGAGTGCTTAAGGAAGGGTATACCTACTTATCCCATATGGTGCCCTACCCCAATCCGAAATCCTTCAATATAACTTGAAAGAAGTCCTACTTGATTTTGAACCGAGTGAGATTACATTAATGGAGGTCTACATGAGGTGCAAGCCTATGGTACTTGAAGCCGTACTTGTGACATTCCTTTGTGAGAAAAAAGTGAATCCTTCACTGCTCTAGAAATTGAGTGTTAATTCTTAAAGTAAGCATGGAAAATGGAAGGTAGAAGAAGAAGAGTTTGGTGTCCACCATGATTGACATGATAGAACAATAATCCTTTATGAATGAAGTCAATTCTTGAAGCTCAAATGTCACACTAAAGTTATATGCACGTAACATATATTATGACCTTGTTGAAAAATGTCTGAGTATTGTGGGTAATTGTTTGTCCCAACTAAGTATGAATGAATTCAAATTGAATCTTTGAAATGACCTTTCACTTTTAGGAGGTGGGAACTAATCTATTTACTTGAGGACAAGCAAAGACTTAAGTTTGGGGGAGTTGATAAGTCTGGATTTTAACCACTTATTAGTACATTCTTGCTTTAGTATTAGTCCGAAAGTATTGATTTTTGTTCCCAAAACTAATAAAATTGTATAAAATTGCAGATATGTTGGAGGACTGGAGATTAACGAAGAAATCTAAATCAAAAAGGAGTAGTACAACTCAAAAAGGCAAGAAGGAGAACTGCAGGCAAATGTGCGGTCCACAGAATTAATTCTGCGAGCGTAGAAGAAAGTGCGGTCCGCAGAAATACACATGCGGCCGTAGAAGGAAACCTGAAGACTCAGAGGAGTTTAAAGAAGCGTGGTCCGCATATCAATATGTGTGGCCTTAAAAGCTGGTATCACTGACAAGATTTGAAAAGTTTAGAGAAGGTACAAAAAGACCAAATATGAAGCCTTGTCAAAGTGCGGTCCATAGTCAAAAAGTGCGACTACAGAAGCTGAAGTGTAGCCGCAGATGGAATTGTGCGGCTATAGAATTCCTCCCCAGTCATGAGAAGAATCAAGGTGCGGACTGCACATAGAATTGTGCGGCCGCCGAATCTCCCGAAGGGCATTTTTTGTTAGCGAATTTACGGGCACTATAAATAGATGGGAAACACTTTATTAGGGCAGGTTTCTTATTAAAAAGAGTTGTAGTTGTTATATTTTACCCTTTTGGGAAAGTAGTGACAAATATTGGTGAAGAATCATTGGTTTTATCAATTAATTGTAGTTAATGGCTTTAGTTACTTCTTCTACTTTATTTACTTTGCTTTCTCGCATTAGTAGCTAGATTTTATTTGGGTTGTGACCCAACCCTAGTGTGTAAACCTTATGGATTATTAATTTTAATGCTTGTTTATGATAATTTAAAATTTTTATGCATTATTTCTAGAATCAATAGTTGCAAACTTTGATCCATGCCTATTTGACTTAGTTCTTGATTGAGAAAGATGAACCTAGTCTTAGAAAACTTGGCTAACAAGAAATTGAGCTAGTTAAGGTTTTGGCTAGTTTGATTAAAGGGTTTGAATTAGAGATAGGGAAACCCGACTTGGACTCATATTAATTATTTGAATTTCTACCCAATTGGATTTGAGAAAGCCAATTTGGGCATAATCACTTTATAACCGAGAGATATTAAGTGGGTACTTGAGAATTGAGAGTTATAATACACTATGGTCCACAAAACAAGCATTAACGTACCTATTATGTTTGCACCTAGGTGAAGGTTACACCCCTAGGCTTTTCCTTAATTTATTAAAAACACCAAAAAATTATTCTCTATTTAGTTATTTTCAATTAGGTTAATCTCGTAGTATTAATTTGAAAAACAATCACCCTTTGTTTGGAAGCGTAATTTAGTTTTTCACGTACTCTCGTCAAGTATCTACCTTAATACCCTTCATAAACTCCTTGAGGAATTCGATCCCGAGTCTAGTTGGGTATTATAATTGCAATGACCATTTTTACTCAGTATTCAGTGCGGATTGGGCATGGATCAACTCACATATATAAAAAAAATCACCCACTCTCACAAAGAAGTCACATGCATGCAAAATATACAATAGGCTTACTAATTATGTAAACCTCTACTAATGTAGGCTAGGACTTTATTATGGTTATAACATGTCATAAGGGACAGTTAAGATATATTTAGGGAATAGTGACTAACTCTCCTAAGAACTTCAATACATCACATAGTCAACTTTAAGCGAAAATTCTTTAAGACACTTCAAATATCACTAATCATGTTTTCATTCTGACAAATAAGTATTCATATAGCCAAAAGATATTTAGCATGAAGCAAAAAGTGAACATAAGTCAAGAAAACGAGCGAGAGGCACCATGACACATAATACCAAAGTTTGTTGAGGCATCATTAAATATTTAAAACAAAGAGAAGTATATATATATATCAAGGCCTAAGCATGCTACTATCAAACAGTCAAAAGGTGTGAATCACGTCATTCTTCCCTTTTTATTTTCTAAGTTTGCTCTACTCTAAAAGTGAAAAAGTTATCCGGTTCAAACTACATCTCTTGGAAAAGAACCAATGCAGAAATAAATAAGGAGAACTATTACTACTTAAAGAAAACTAAAAGACATATTTTGTTTTTTTTCCTTTTTTAATTTTTTTAATTGTTTATTTAGATTGTATCCCTCTAGAAAGCTGTCTAGGAGATCCATCATCAAGAAAATTTCAGTATTCTCTAATTCCAAACAATTAAGATAGCACGACAAAAATAGCACAAGAAATCATCCAAATGGTTTCCCATCCCTTATTTAAAAGTGTGCATTGTCACGGCCCCGATTTTATGAGTACACCACAGCAGTACCAAGTAAGTATCAAGACTAACCTCAGTGGAGTAGTGACGAGGGACAATCAAGACACCTACCGGACTGAGCAACCTGAATAAGTGTGTAGATGAATTAATAGAGAAACGATACTAATATAGCAGGATAAGGAATACAAAACTGTACTTGCAATGATACACTAGTAACAAAAATATTTAACAGGAAGCAGTCAGGTAATAATGCTATAGAGTAACTGATTTTAGTCTAAGTTCGAGAAACCAAATAAAAGGAAAACCAACAACAACTCAAATAGAACAACCGCCTTCACACCAGATCTATTCAAGCATTTCCACGGGGTACCGTACCTCATAATCACTGCTCACGGGTCCCAATTCATGAACACTAATCACTTGGCATCTTGTGCCTACATTACAACTCATAACCGCATGGACGATTCACGTGCCAATAGAACAATCCTCCCACAGAAGGCAAGGAGACAAGAGTACATTTAATGGTTAACGACATCAGGATTCACCTTTCAAAATCGATATGGGTGATTTAACTACATGTATTCTTGTGCAAATGTTCTACCATGATTCCAATCAACAAATAAGGGTAGAGACAATGAATGGCACATAAGAAACTATCAAAACAAAATGTACAGTGTGATAAAAGCAACATTGAAATTTGAAGAAGCGACCAATGCAACAAGATTAGCTACATAAAACTGACCAAATAGTGCAACACGGAGGATAACAATTAATAGTATGCTAAGGAAAACAACAATCAAAGGAAAGTGTGCAGAAAAGGGGAAATGACAACAAGAGCCCTCCCGAGGTATCGCCTCGTAGTCTCAAATAGTAAAATGAATCACAACTTTCCTTATATCACTGCGGGAGCCTTAATATTTAGTTTTGAATATCATTTTTTTCGAAATAGCATCTCCCTTTTTAGCCCACCTTATCACACCGCATGGCTTCTAGTAGTTCCCCTACTATTAACGCGTTTTAGGCCCACCTTGTCTCACCGTATGTGTTTCAACACCCAGACCTTATACCACCGCATGCATATCAATAACAACAGCACGACAGAAATATCGGGCAACACAATAACAATCACACGACAGAAACCTCGTGCAACATAATAACAACCGCATGGAAGAAACCTCAGGCAAACAATATAACAATTCTACCAACAAAACACGTATGCCAAAAACATAACAACTCAAATTAATGACTTTCACAATATGTGCCCGTATGCCACAACATTTCCTCAAAACATTTTCAGTATCACAACCACGTATAGACCTCGGATCAACAACATTGAATACAATAGCAACAACAACAATAACACATGAATACAACAAGTAAATCAACACAAGAACTTTAGAACACAAAGAAATGGAAGAACGAACTCACAAGGAAAGGAACAATGGGGAAATGATAGTCTTAACAAGAATCGTTCAACAAGGGAGATATAATGTGTAACCATGAATTCACGAAACTGCAATATGACAACAATAGAGATAGCATGAATCAATGACCCCAAATAAGAACACATCAAAAATGAAAGGGATAACAAACTTCCATTAAGGCGAAGCAATTACGGAAGAGATAATAATGATTTCAATTAATGTTAAGCAATTATGGAAAGATAATAATGATTTCAATTAAGTTTAAGCAATTACTAAAAGATAATAATGATTTCATGTAAGGTTAAACAATTACGGAAAGGATAGCAGGACGATAAAAGAGGCAACAACTTCAGTTAAGGCACATAAGATTTTATTCGGTAATAAGGGTGGAACATGAAGAAATTAATTCCAATTACGACACTTAAGGGTAAATTAACACGACTAAATCCTTCATATTCAATGGACGTAAGAACCTAAGGACCCTAGACGGTCAAATTTCCACAAATAAGCTCTAGCACGTACTCGTCACCTTGTGTACACGGCCTTCACATGACACAATTAGCACCAAAGACTCAAATACTAAGGGGTAGTTCCCCCACACAAAGTTAGGCAAGATACTTACCTCAAAGAAGCTAGACAGATACTCTAAAATGACCTTCTTGAGAGAAACAAACCTTCGGACGGCTCAAATCTAGCAAAAATAACTTCAAATCATAAATAAAACTAATGGGAAACAATTCTGAATAATAAAACTTCAATCTTTAACAAGAACATAAAGTCAACCCCTCGGGTCTGAATCTCAAAAATCCACCAAAATAATAAAATCTGAATACCCATTCGATAACGAGTCTGACCATACAAGGATAAAAAAATTCCAATATCAACTCATCATTCAAATTATCTTTTTAGATTTTGAAATATTTCTTCAAAAATCCCCACTTTTCCTCAATGATTTTCTTGAAAAACTCACAAAAAATTGCTCAAATCGAGGTCCACAACTCAAGAAATGATAAAAATGATCAAACCCTCAATTTGAGGTCATTTCGAGATGTTTAGACATGTTAGGCGTAATTTTGGAATTCAGGAATTTAGATTAGTTCATTAAGCTTCAATTGTTGGGTGATTTGTGAATTTGATGTTATTTTGTGTGATTTGAGACCTCGCGTAGGTGTTTTATGAATTGGGATTGGTTGATGTGATTGGATAGGGTCCTAGGGGCCTCGGGTGTGTTTCAGACCACTTCCCCTTGTTTTGGATAAGTTGTTTTCTGGTGTTCAGGTGTTCATCGTGATCGCGAATGAGGCATCACAATCATGGAGTGTGTTTTAGCGGCACGTGATATTTTCTCTTCACGTTCACGATATGGAAGTCGCATTCCCGTGGGTATGGGGGCAGTGACCTTCGCGTTCGTGACATCCCCGGTGCGTTCTCGCAAAGGAAGGTCGGCTGGGGGTGGCATGCGTTTGGCCATCGTATTCACATGTATTCTACCGAATTCATCTAGCCTCACCAGGTGGAAGGCAGTAGCTGGGCAGGAGTTTGGTCCTCGCGATCGTGAAGAGTTCCCATGATCGTGAAGTGTATAACTAGGCATATTCATTAAATACTCTATTTCGAGGTTTTGAGTTATTTTATCACATTTTTAGATTGAGAGCTCGAATTTCTGCGATTTTGGAGGGGATATTCACTATTTGGACTAGGGTAAGTATTTTTTACTCGGATTTGGTAATTATTCATGATTCCAACCTTGATTTTAGCATTTCAATGGTGAATCTAAGTCTAAAAAATTAGGAATGTTGGAAAATAAAATTCTAAAAAAAATGGGGATTTGGACCACAATTCGGAGTCAGATTTGGATGAAACTAGTATATATGGAGTTGTTGTCACGTCCCAAAAATCAAGGGACACGACCGACGCTCAACCAGTTAACGGGATGGAGAGGAGGCACTACTGACGGTGGGCTGAATTGCCTGCTATGGAACCACCTACATTCAATATAAAAATGTAGTGGCCCCGGCAAAAAGGAAGTTAGTACCATTGAATAGTACTAGTATGTATGAACAAACTTTACTCTAAGTAAAATCAGTAAATGCACATGTAGCAAACAGTTAAGCAAACCAACACGTAATACACAGTGATGCAGAAAAATTGCAATTAAGGGTCTCACATATTTTTCCTCTCAACACAATCACACTCCGCCCTTTTTCCTTCTCAACATTCCACCCTTATTACTTCCTGTTGCGGCGCGCAACCCGATCCCACCTGACAATCACAATTCATAGGAAACAACAACAGTTCACAATTCAATCACATGGCTTCAAACCATCAAGACTACCATTTCATAACAACCAAACAATCATGTGTTCATAATAGTTCTTACCAGCCAATCATTTAACCACAAAGGTGTTCATCAAGAAGAATATGATTTCATTTCAATCAACAACTCATAAGAATCCAAGCCACAATAATCTTACCAATAGTGCATCATATAAGATATTGCCATGATCATGAAGTTCAATTAAATCAATTCCCGACCTTGTTCCGTCACTTGCTACATATCCCTTAGTACATAAGTACATACACATATTTAGTTCATTACCATCATTTCATACCATCACATTTTAGAATTTAGACATTTAGCAAGTCTTACATTTCAACACAGTCATTCCACAGACAATTTGTTCACAGTTACTCCACAAGAAACTCATACCATATACTTGGGCATCAACAGGGTGATTTTACGGATATTAAGGTTAGCCATACATACCTGGAGTTGAATTTCCTTTTTAACTTCTACTCACAATTCACCGAACCGTCTTGTACCGTCAATCTAGTGCACAATTTAACACATTTATCTTAGAATTGGAAATCATGAATACAACCCGAACTCTCTTCGGCATTTTATCGAATGCTATGTGACCCCTTGGATTGCCAACCCCTTCTTTGTGAATTTTCACTCCAACCAACTTCCTCTTTCTAGATCATGGACATTAATGATCATTTATGCAAGGTATCAACTTATATTTTCTAGAATCAATTCATGAGACTCCCCTTATATTTAAAACCTGAAAACTAATGGGAAGGGATTGGGTATTCTTACCTGTTAGAATGAAGAAGATGATGATTACTCGAAATTTCCAGGCCTGAGTGACTTTGAAAATCCAATTGATAAAGATGAAGCTTTCTCTCTCAAGAACCCTCTCTCCCCTCTCTCTAATTTTGTTCAGAAAATGGTTAAAAATGAAGGGGTGGGTTGTTTTATTGAACAGGGGGTCGGGTTTTAAAAATTAGAAAATAGGAGTCTGTGCTTCGCATTCTGGTCGCATATTGGCCCTCAAAATGGGCCAAAATTAGAAAACACACTGCCCAGGTATGCGACCACTATGCGGTCTGCATACCTGTTATGCGATCGCATAGTGTGTCGCATAACCTCCCTCACAAAATCAAAGGGGCAAGAATGCGACAACTATGCGTTCCGCATAACCAGAATGCGATTGCATTCTAGGCCGCATAGTTGTCCTCAATCTAGGCAGTGATCTGCCCATGTATGCGAACATTATGCGGTCCGCATACCCGTTATGAGATCGCATAGCGCGTCGCATAACGCCCAATTTCTATAAAATTATTTCAAATTCCGGGGTACTTTTTACTAAAAATAGGTTCGTTTTAAGAATTTTTATAGTTATAACAACTCGGGAACTTATTCGGGCATTATTTTAGATATAAATTCTACGGGTCTTTACAGTTGTATTGGTATAGGTGCTCGGAATTTGTGAGTGTTGTCTGGGTCCGGGGTATAAGCCCATGTTGACAGTTTGGTCGAATTTTTAATTTTTGATAAAGATCGGAGCTTTATTACTTAGAATCAATTTCAAGAGCTTTCTAGAGTATTAATTTGATCTCTTTGAAGTAAGTATCTTTCCTAACCTTGTGTGGGGGAATCACCCCTTAGGATTTGGCCTTAATTGCCTAATTGTATTATGTGAAAAGCAACGTGCACACGAGGTGATGAGCGTGTACACGGGTGATTTATGTGGATTTTTACCGGATTAGACCGTAGGATATTAATATACCTTAATTTGATAATGTGACTTATACAAAACATGCTTAAACCATTTTGTGATTACATAATCATGATCGCTACAATTGACTTGGCCATAGTCATGCCTTATTTGTTGAATACCCCTTCGTACTTTTATGTTATTTTCATGTCCCTGTGCACTTTATTGATAAGTTGTGAGCCTATATATTGATGAAACTTTGGTATTCTTATTTTGTGCTATTGTGGGACATGTGGATAATGCTATATAGGTTGGTCGTTGTTATGCAAAGTATAAGGGTGGCATTTCACTGTTGTTGTTGTGTGGAGAGATACATGTAGCTACAGTGATATTTTTGAAGAGGTACAGATGGATTTTGTGATATTGTCAGGGCTGAGTGATATAGGTGACTATTGTTATATTGTCAGGGCAGAGCGATACGAGTGACTATTGTGATATTGTCAAGGCGGAGCGATATGGGTGGCTATTCTAATATTGTCATGGCGGAGCGATACGGGCGGATATTCTAATATTTTCATGGCGGAGCAAAATGGGTGGCTATTATGATATTTACAAGGTAGAGATATACGAGTGGCTTTTATTATATTGTTAGGGCGGAGCGATATGGGTTGCTATTGTGATTTTCTCAGGGCGGGGTGATACGGATGGCTATTGTTGTTGTGATAAAAATGTGGTTAAGAGGTGCTATTTGTGTGTGTTCTTTTGTGATGACTTGATGTTAAAATTGATCCTTTACTTACATTGAATTTTTATCACTTATTCTAGTAAGGTTATTGCTATTGTTGTCTACTATATTTTGTTGTCATTCTTTGATTTATTGTACAAGTTATTTTGACTAGTGAGTATCACATAACTTGAACCTCGTCACTACTTCACTGAGGTTAGTCTTGATACTTACTCGGTACAGACCGTGGTGTACTCATACTATGATTTAGCATATTTTTGTGCAGATTCAGGTGTTGGAGGTAGCGGACCAAGCATTGAGAGCTTCTTTTACCATTGAGGATTCAAGGTATGGTTGCATTGATCGGCGTAATCCCGTTGAGTCCTTTCCTTACATTTGTGCTATAGATTTTCTATCCGAACAATATTGTATTATGAGATATATCTATGTGTCCAGTTAGAGCTCGTGACTTTGTACTACCTAGCTCTGGGAGATGTTGTGATTATAGCTACTTTGTCTTGTTTTACCTCTATTTTCGGTATTTATGTTAAACTTTGTTTCATTATATCATTTTTTATGTTTTAACTATTGTAAGTGATCGGCTTACGTATTTTTAGACACTAGGTGCCATCATGACCCTTATGGTGAAATTTGGTTCGTGACAATTTAGTATCAGAGCTCTAGGTTCATAGCTTGTACGAGTCACGAGCAAGCTTAGAAGAATCTTGTGGATCGGTACAGAGACATTGTACTTAACTTTGAGAGGCCACCGAGCTGTTAGGAAACATCATTTTCCTTTATTTTTTATCGTGTCGGTTGACATTCCATGTTTGAACCTTTACTCTTCTATCCTCTAATGGTGAGGACACATGCTATTGGATCCGTTGAGCAGTCACTTGGGCCCGTGCTAGAGCCGCAAGAGTTTGGGGTCGAGGTAGAGGCCAAGAAGGAGCATGTGTTATAGCTAGAACACCTGCTAGAGCAGCAGTTGTGGACTCTACGGAGCTCTAGCTGCGGATCAAAAGTCTAAGCATGTTGAGCGTGTACCCGAGCGGACTATTGCTATGTCGGGGTTCCAAAAGATCTTGGAACACCTTTTGAGTAAGTTTGGGACTTTGTCTCAGGAAGTATTGATTCTGGATGCACCAGCTACTTCACAGGCTAGGGGAGGATCTAAGACTCCCGTCGTACGTACACTTGAGTAGCCAGCTTATGCTTATCCAACACCAAGTGTTGTGCCGATATAGTCAGTAGTTGAATTTCAGCCTAAGGTAGGGCCAACTGTGTCAGCTAAGGGGCAGAAGAGTTTGGAGAGGTTTCAGAAGTTCCATCCTCCCAAGTTCATTGGAGAAGTTTCTGAGGATGCACATGATTTCTTGGATCAATGTCACCACATTTTGTGCACTCTAGGTGTGATGGAGCCGAACGAGGTCGACCTTACTACTTTTCAGCTGACGGGGCTGGAATATAGATGGTGGCAAACTTATGAGGCGAGTAAGCCAGCTAGCACAACACCACTTACATGGTCGCAATTCTCTGATCATTTCTGGAGAGGGTTTATTTCACAGAACCGCATGAACGAGTTACATAGAGAGTTCGAGTAGTTGTGCTAGGGGAGTTTTGTTGTGTCTAAGTATGCAATAAGGTTTACAGATTTCTCTCGTCATGCACCTGCCTTGGTCTCCACTAATAAAGAGAGTCCGTAGATTTATTGAGGGACTCGTCTATAGCCTCAGATTTGGGATGTCACAGGATTTAGACACTGAGACTCCATTCCATCAGGTTGTGGAGATTGTTAGGAGTTTGGAGCATATTCACGGGCAGCAGAGGGGGAATAGGGAGGTTAAGAAGCCTCGAGGTTCTGGAGGATTTGGTGGTTTATACTCTTCGGCTCTGACCTATCTTGCTGAGAGGCTTCGTTAGTTGGCCAGTTCACCTCGCATTTCAGGTTAACTGTAGTGCTCCAGCTAGCCAGAGACCCATGGTACTCATATTGGACATCCATCTTTTAATGCACCTTCTGCATGGGGTTCCTACAACAGTTATTTGAGTTATCCAGCATAGACTCAGTACCACCATCAACGCTCACAGACGGGTTGTTCTGAGTGTGGAGATACTAGACACATTATGAGAGATTGTCCTCGACTTTGGAGGGGTGGACTTCAATAGGGTACTCAAGCTATGATTTTCACTCTAGTTGCTACTCCACCTATACAACGAGCTAGAGGGAGGACTGGCGGGTAGAGAACGTCCTAGAGGGGGAGGCTAGGTATGTTGTTATGGTTTCCCTAGTAGGACTAAGGCTATTACATTAGATGTTTACAAGTATTTCTCTGGTCTGTCATAGAGATGCATCAGTCATATTGATTCGGGTTCTACTTATTCGTCTGTGTCATCCTATTTTCCTTAGTATTTGATTATGTCTCGTGATTCTCTATATACTATTGTCTACGTGTCTATACTCGTTGGGGATTCTATTATGGTGGACCATATCTATCGCTCTTGTTTGGTCAGTAGGGGGGCTACGGATGCTTGATCATCCTCTCGGTGTGTTGTCCATGCTTAGATGTAGATGTATTGGTAGAATTTTCAGTTTTTCATTTGTGGGATAAAGCGATTCTTATATCTTATGGACGAGTACAAACTCAGGAGAATTGATTGCATAGTGGTTATGACTCTAGTAGGGCCATAAAGAGATATTGGTTGGAGGCTAAGCATGTGGGTTATCTCCTGCGAGAAGATTTGAGTTTGTGGGATTCGTATGAGACTTTTATTCAACAAAATGCATATACTACCATTTCATAGGGCTTTAAGATGTTCACATGACTGTCACAAGGGTGAATATGTACTTGGCAAAGTCTTTAGAGTATTTTATGGCTAGTGTTACATAAGTTTATGAAGTAGTCACTTGATCAATTGTACAATATTGGGGCAGCTATGAAGGAATAGTATAATAGGTTACAGACAATGTGTTCTATGGCTTCGAGCCAAGTGGAGGAGTATGCTATTAATGATTTATTTGCATGTTCATGTGTTATATCAGTTTTTGGACTAAGACGTTTGTGGATTAGCTATTACTTGAAAAGGGTGACTCCAAAGATAATTTTGAGCAAGAGGTTGGCTAGGTGTATGATGTACTGCCCCTTATGGGTATGTATAGGTCTTGGTATGATTTAGGTTTATACTCATTACAGATGTGGTGTGCTAGAAAAAAGGAATTGCTGCTTCATTTGGATATGAATGTGATGGTGGAGAATAGGTTGTTCAGTGTCTATTGGCTGCATATTAGGTATTGGAACAAGGCGAGTGACTCTCAATAAAGTTCTAATGAATTCAAGATTTATATGTGGTCTTTAAGGATTTTAGGATTTTCGTATGGATAGAACTTGGGGCTTGTACTGGATGGTGCCGAGACTTGCGGTATGTCTGGATCGGGCTACGTGTCACAACGGGGTCATGATAAGACATGATTCTTCATGCTACTTCGTGTTCTTTGGTTCTCCCTTATGATATAGGTTCATAGCATTATGCTTTTTGGTGGTATTACTGGGGCTTGAGGGTGGTTGTCTTATTTGGTTCTCCTTCCATCTTTGGTTATAGTAGAGTTGTTGCTTGTTGGGTGCACGGATTTTGTCGTATATGATTAGGTGGAATTTGGTGTGTCTTGTCAAGCGAATTGCTTATGCTGGGTAAGATGAGATCATTGAACCTGGAATTAGTGCAATCGGACTTGGATAAGGTATGTTTGGATAAGAATGTCATTTATGATCTTAATGTTTGGCAATGGTTTCGGTTAGGCGAGAGAACACCACAACTTGTTGATCAGGTGAGTGGTTATGAGTTTCCACATGTTTCTTACATCATTAGCAGCGTTTTGAAGTTTTGGAACAAGATTTTATTTGATATGAGATTTGTTCCCAGTACCGGGTTTAGTAGTAAGCAGCTATTCTGATCGGAAGCTATTACTATGAGTATGTTGGTTATGTGGTATATCGTGTGATTATATCTTGGAATATGGTTATGTCTTGATGCAATTTGTTTAGAAATATATTGTGTATAGATACAAGATTCGGGTCTTATAATGAATTCTGAATGTTGGATATTAGGTTCTAAGGTTTATGAACTAAGGTTGAAGAAAAGCTATATAGTTAGGTTGCGTTGACAGGATTATATGGATTAAGGTGATATGGGTTCACCCATGAGTATGTGTGTGGTGAGTTTTTACAGTGTGTGATGGCTTTAGAACGACCCTTGGTACGTACAAGGACAAAAGTATGTTTAAGTGAGGGAGAATGTGACGACTCGATCGCTCTTGTCGAGCATTGGCATTTTGCGTTGGTTTGAAGTCTTGAATCGCTTCAGATGATGTATTGCAACTTGCGCTCATTGTTGGTTTATTTTCGGAAATATTTCGGAGTGATTTGGAACACTTAGTTCTTAGTTTGGAAGCTTAAGTTACAATTTTTGACCAAGTTTGACTTTTACGTATTTGACCTCATATCGGAGTTTTGATGGTTCCGTGAGGTCCGGATGATAATTTTCGACTTGGGCGTATGCCAGATTTGAGTTATGGTGTTCCTAGATGATATTTTAGGCTAACTGGCAAAAGTTAGAAATATTTAGAAGTTCATAGGTTTAACCTATAGTTGACTTTGTGGTTATCAATGTCCATTTAGAATTTTGAGCCCTGGAGTAGGTTCATATGCAGATTTATGACTTTTATGTAAAATTGAGGTCATTCCAAGTTGTTTAGACATGTCGACGTAAGTTTGGAATTCGAGAATTTGGATTAGTTCATTAATCTTGAATTAGGGTGCGATTATGATATTTTTTGTGATTTGAGGCCTCAAGTAGGTCCGTAATATATTTTGGGATTGGTTAGTGTGGTTGAACGGGATCCCTGGGGCCTCGTGTGTGTTTTGGGTGGGTTTAGGACCATTTCCCCTTATTTTGGATCGGTTGCCTTCTGGTGTTCGGTGTTCATCGTGATCGCAAAGGAGGCATCGCGATCGTGGAGTGTGTATTGGTGGCAGGCAATGTTTTTTCTTCGCGTTCCTGATGGGGGAGTCACGTTCGCGTGGGAATGGGGGAAGCATCCTTGGCATCATGTTGCAAAGAGGAATTTCGGCTGGGGGTGGCATGCGTTTGGCCATCGTGTTCACGTGTATGCTACCGTGTACACATAAGCTCAACAGGTGGAAGGCCTTGTTAGATCCAAGTTTTAATGATAAAAAATAACATATCTTTGCTTGCAGAAACATTGCAGGAGTAAAGGACATGAAGGAGAAAAGTTAAGGAAGATTGTCAAATATCTGCAAAGAAGACAAGAAAGGAATGAGCATAGAAAAAGAAGAGAAAGATCTTCTAAGATCTGACAGCTCATATGAAGGGATATAAGAAAGTAACAACCAAAATCATAGGAGATCAAGATTGCTAAGAATCTGCTTGATATATCTATCAACGCACTGAAGATCCGCTTATTAATGGAAGGTTGTTGACTCCCAAAATCAAAGGATATGTTTAAGGTTGTTTGTTGAAATAAGGACTTGCTCACTGATGGAAAGTTCTATCAAGACCACTAGTCAAAACAAATAAATGGAGGCTCCACACTTATTCTTAGAAAAATCATCCTACGATTCATTCCAAGGATCAATTTCCTTGGGTCGGTAATCTCTCTAGATCTACCATAATGAAGAATCAAAGAAGATACCTCGAAGTGTATGTACAGTGAGACGACCAAGCGAAGAAATATACTTTGATCGAACCAACTCCGTGCTCTTTGTTCTACTCTAAGTAAGCATTGTAATCTGAGTGTGATTTACTATGTAAGTAGTAGAGAGAAGAAAGAGAGAAAAATATTGGTGAGGCACTGTATCGAAAATACAACGAGTACAAGGGGACTAGAGTAGGATTCACATTAAATTCGAATTAGAATAAAAACATCTTGTGTCATTTAAAATCGGTTCTAACATTTGTATTTTGCGTAACAACTTGTGAGAAAAGATCATGTCAAATCATGTAATCATCGGAGCTCTATTTCAAGAAGGGACTTTACAGGCAAGGCCTCCATACTTCAATGGACAACAATTTTCACATTGGAAGGTTCGCATGCAAATTAATGCGTAATCCTATGATGTCCAAGTTTGGCGTGTAATAAAAAAGGGTGACTATCCAATTCTAGCAGAAAAGTCTGACAAGAAAGAAGATGGACAAACATTAACTGAACCCATCAATATGGACGAATACTCTGATTAGCAAATGGAAGTAATACAAGTTAATGCCAAGGCACGAAATCTTCTATACAACGCGATAGGCAGAGAAGAATATGAGAAGATCTCAAGTTGTGATATTTCTAAATAGATGTGGGATAAGTTGGAAGTCACTTATGAAGGGACAAGCAAAGCTAAGGAAACAAAGATAAATCTGTTGATCCATGACTATGAACTTTTTCAGATGAAAGAAGGTGAATCCATTGAGGAAATGTTTGCCCGATTCAGTAAAATAATAGGAGATCTAAAAGCTTTTGGAAGACAATACTCAAGTGGTGAGAAAGTTTAAAAAATTCTAAGAAGTATACCAACTACTTCAAAAATAAAGGTATTAGCACTTGAGTCTCAAGATCTAGATAAATTTTATATGATGAACTACGAGGAGATCTCATTGCTTTTGAAAAAATACATCTCAAAAGACGAGGACATGAAGAAAAGAAGAAAGCAGTTGCTTTCAAAACCTCGATTGCAGGATCTGAAGATGAAAATGAAAATGAAGCTGAGGATCTAGAACAAGAGATAGCCATAGTTTCCAAAACAATGAATAAGGTAATAAAAAGATATAGGAACACCAAAAAGGGAAGAATGTCCTCCAGAAGAACCTCAAGACAATACAATGAATAAGAAAAGAACGATGGAAAATATTATGAATGTGAAAGATATGGTCATATAAAAGATGAGTGCCCAGATCTAAAAGAAAATCCTCAAGAGGATTCAAATAAACTAAATCATTTGGAAGCTGGAGTGTTGAAGACAAATCAGAACATCAGGAAATTGGAAATATGTATTTCATGATATAACAGAAAACAATATGAAAAAGTTCTCAGGTTGCTTGACAGATGAACATGTATATGATGACGACAGTAAGGAACCAACAGAATATTGGTTCATGGCACGTGGCGAATCAAGTGAGGTAAGGCCCTATGAATGTGATAGATGCAATGAGTTACAACACATTCGTGATCTCACCCTAAAAGAGTCTCAAAAGTTTTTAAATGAATTAAAGAGACTGAGTAAGGAGAAAAAGGACTGGGAACTTAAACTTGAAGTTTGTGAAATCGAAAGAGATGTACTTCAAGAAGAAGTTCAGGAATTGCAATTGAAACTCAATGGCATGTGCAAATCTACCAGTCACATCTCTGTCAGGTCAAATCATGCGACTTACAAGTTAACTGGAAAAAAAAACCTATTGAAAAAGGATCTACTAGTAATAACACTACCAGTATATCAAATGATAAATACTTTCATGTATGTCATTACTGTAATATAACTAGCCATAAATACTCCTTTTGTAGATTTCGTAACTCAATTGTTTCAAGATAGATTTGGAAGCCCAAAAGCAGTTTTGATATTACTAGAACTAACAAAAAGGACCCAAGAAAGCTCGGGTACCTAAAAGAAGGTAATAATTTTATTTTTGCAGAAACACCATAGGAAAAGTCGAAAAGGAAAATGGTATCTAGACAGTGCGTGTTCCAGTCACATAACGGGCGACAAGAATCTATTCAAAGAAGTTACAAAAATAAATGGAAGAAATCTCATGTTTGGTGATGATTCGAAAGGTAAAACCATTGGCACCGGTACAGTCCCATTCATTAATAACTATGATATTATAGAAATTTATCTTATGGATGGACTCAACTATAATCTCATGAGCATAAGTCTGTTGTGCGACTCTGGATATGAGGTTAAGTTCAAGAAAACAAGTTGTACTATCGAGGATGAAACAGATGAAGCTTTGAAGAATTTTGAGATCTTCAACAAAAGAATTGAGAGTGAAAAAGTGTATCTCATTTCAACCATACAAAGCGATCATGGAGGTGAAATTCAGAGCAAATCATTTGAAGAATTTTACAATAAACAAGGATACACTTATAACTTCTCATCCCCTATATCACCTCAACAGAATGGAGTGGTTAACGCAAAAATACAACTTCACAAGGTATGGCTAGAACAAAGGTATTAGAACACTTTCTACCATATCACTTTTGGGCAAAAACAGTCAGCATAACTTGTCATACATAGGCTACTTCTAAAGAAGACTCCACACGAATTGTGAAAAGGTAAAAGGCCAAACATAGGCTACTTCCTTCGGAAAAAAATGCTTCATTCGCAATAATAGAAAGGAAAATCTTGGAAATTTGATCCAAGAAGTGATGAAGGTATATTTCTTGTTTATTCAAATAACATTAGGTCATTTAAAGTCTATAAGAAACGTACATTATGTATGGAGGAATCAGTTCATGTTATTTTTTTTGATAATAACTCAATGGCCGAGAAAGAAATCATTGTCGGTGATGAATACATCAATCAAGACGAATCAAAGACGAATGAATCTCAGGAACCAAAGAAATCCACTAACAGCAGTAATGAACCTCCAAAGTCAACTAATGAACCTATCAATAATCATGTTGAACCTCAGAAGGAGTTGATTGCGCACCTAGCTGAAACAAGACCAAATGAATGGAGAAGTGAACCTGAATATCTAAGAAGTTCATCATAGGAAATCCAAACAATGGAATGAAAACCAGGAGAACTCTCAAAAAAGAGGCCAACATCGCACTTATATCTCAAATTGAAAAAAAGAATGTTGATGAACTTGATCAGTTTGACAAAAATCAAGTATGGAAACTGGCACCTAAGCCAGCAAATACTATAATCATTTGGAACCAAATGGGTTGGATAAAGATAGAAAGATAGTTAGAAACAAAGCCATATTAGTGTAAAGACCCGTATTTTCTTGACTAAAAACGATGCCCGGGTAGGTCCCCATATTGTTATATCAGTAGTAAATCTTAAAACGGACCCTTTTGGAGTAAAAAGTACCCTAGTACTTAAAAGATAAAATTTTCCAGAATTGCGCGCGTCTGCGGTCCACTATGCGATCACAGATCAGGTATGCGGACCGCATAGTGGTCACATACCTGGACAGTTGCTATCCATTTTGAGGATAGCTAGGCGGCCCATAATGCGATCGCATTTCACGAATGCGGGCCTCATAGTTGTCGCATTCTTCCACTTCTATTTTTGCGGAGGGAGTTATGCGACGCACTATGCGATCGCATAACAGGTATGCGGACCGCATAGTGGTCGCATACCTGGGCAGTCTGCTTTCCTTTTTGGCCCATCTGAAGGCCATTTATGCGACAGGTATGTGGACCACATAACAGGAATGCGATCGCATTCCTGACTGCATACCTGATTCGGGGCTTCAAATTTTTAATTTTAAAACCCGACCCACAGTTTAATAAAATACCCCTCTCCTTCATTTTTAAAGACTGTCTGATCAAAATAGAGAGAAGTGAGAGTGGGTTCTAGTGAGAGAAGTCCCCATCTTCCCCAAATTTGTCATCCATCTCTACTCATGCCTGGAATTAATCGAGTAGTCGTCATCTTCTTAACCATAAGAGGTAAGTCTTCACCCCATTTCCCAAAATTCTCAGATTTTAGTTAGAATAGAACACATAAGATTGGTTCTTGAAGAGGAATGTTATTACCTTGCATGCATGTAAATAATCTACTATAATCTAGGAAAGGGAAGTAGGCTAGGGAAACCTTTCACTAAAAAGGGGGCTAGTTAATCTAAAGGACCATATAGTATTTGATAAAATGCCCAAATGAGTTCAACATTATAAACTCTAAGTTTGAATGTGTCACATTGTAAATTAGATTGAAGGCGTTAGAAGGTCCAGTGATTTGGGATAGAAATTAAAGGGAAATTCCAACTCGAGGTATGTATGGCTAACTTTAATCTTTGTAGAGTCACCTTGTTGGTGTCCGAGCATTCGGTATGAGTTCCTTGCTTATGCATATGTGAAATGATAGTTCTAAGGTGTTGAGGCGTAAGATTTTGTTCTCTAATTGTCTTATTTGACTTTCATGCCACCATGCTATGTGAGATTGTGAAAGGTGATTCTTTGTGCTTACTCTATTATGTGCAAAACTCGTTAAATGCTTGAACATATTGGGATGAAAGGATGTACTACTAAATGAAACAAATGATAACGAACCCAATTGTTGAATTTATCTAAGTGCTAAAGAGTGTGTAGTAAATTATGGGAAATAATTGTAGATTGATTTAGTTGAGCTAAATGACTATGGCAATACTGTATGTGACTCACTGTTTGGTAAGGATTATTGTGCCCTTGATTCCTCTTTGTTATTGGTTGTTATAAATTTATACTCTTGATGATGAAAATCCTTGTGATTGAATTGTTGGTTGTTGTTGCTATCAAATGTGATTGTACGGAGGGATCGGGTTGCGCGCCGCAACAGAAGAAATAAGATTGAGAAGAAATAAGGGTGAAATGTGATTGTACGGTGGGATCAGGTTACACGCTGCAACAGAAGAAATAAGGTTGAGAAGTAATAAGGGTGAAATGTGGTTGTATGGTGGGATCGGGTTGCGCGCCGCAACAGTGGAACAATATAAATAAGAAACTATGGAAACCTCATTTGTGATTCTCTGTATCTCTGTGCAATATTTGTTTGGGTTTCTTTAACTGCCTCTTATATGTGTATTGTTTGATTTTACATAAAGTAAAGTTTGTTCATACATACTAGTACTATTCCATGGTACTAACGTCCCTTTTGTCGGGGGCGCTACATCTTTTATATGGATGTAGGTGGGACTATAGAAGGTAGCTCCGACCACCGATAGTGGTGCCTCCTTTTCATGCCTTCAGCGGTTCTGGTGAGCGTCATTCCCTCTTGGGGCGTGTGTAGACTTTATCATTCTCTTTTGTATATGTTATGTCTTTAAAGGTATAATCGGGGACTTGTTGCCGGAAAGTCTATGTAAACTCCTAGTACTCTTATAGGCTTCATAGACATTATGTGGGTTGTATATATGTATTTTGGATAATTGTCGTACTCGTTCGTAATCACGATCCCCCATCGGGAGTGTTGTATCTTAGAATGTGAGTGTTTGGGAAGATTAAATGTTGAAAATGTTAGAAGAAAAAATGAACTTAAGTTGTAAACTCATGCTTTGAATTTAATTTGCTATTTCATGTGAAATATTGTATACTATAAACACGGGGTAACGCATCTGGCAAGAAAGGTAATCCAAGTCCGCTTGACCGGGATCTTCCGGTTAGGCGCCAGTCTCGTCCCTCGATTTTGGGGCGTGACAATTAGTTGCTCAAGGTTAATCACAACAAGAAGGAGTAGACAGTGATGAAAGTTTGGGGCGTGACATAGAGTAAATTTGTTCATACTAATACTTTTCCATGGTACTAATGTCCCTTTTGCTGGGGGCGCTACATCCTTTGTATGGATGTAGGTTGTCCTATAGCAGGTAGCTACAACCACCAATAGTGGTGCCTCCTCTTCATCCCTTCAGCGGTTCTGGTGAACCCCATTCCCTCTCGGGGCCGTGTGTAGACTGTATCATTCTCTTTTGTATATGTTATGTCTTTAAAGGTATAGTCGGGGCCTTGTTGCCGGCAAATCTATGTAAACTCCTAGTACTCTTATAGGCTCCGTAGACATTATGTGGGTTGTATATATGTATTTTGGGTAGTTGTTGTACTCGTTCGTAATCACGATCCCGTATCGTGAGTGTTGTATCTTAGAATGTGCGTTATTGGGAAGATTAAATGTTGAAAATTTTAGAAGAAGAAATGAACTTAAGTTGTAAACTCATGCTTTGAATTTAATTTGCTATTTCATGGGAAATATTGTATACTATAAACACGGGGTAATGCATCGGGCAAGAAAGGCAATCCAGGTCTGCTTGACCGGGATATTTCGGTTAGGCGCCGGTCTCGTCCCTCGATTTTGGGGTGTGACAAACTTGGTATCAGAACCTAAGGTTTTTATAAGTGTCCTAGGATGTTTCGGATCCGTGTCTAGTAGAGCCCTTCTTATCGGTGTGTTGTCGACCACATCTATAATTAGGGGGTTGCATGGACATTTAGGAAAAATACCCTTTATTGTTATTCTGTATCGTGTGATGTGGTGGAAGGTGAGGTTGTCTATCTCTAATTCGTGCATTGTTCCAATTTTCAGTAAATGGTACCAAAGAAGAGAGCCCGACTCGGCCTAGAGGCCGATGCCACCCTAGGAGTGGTCGTAAATTCCTTATCTGATGGTGCGGGTTGAATGATTCCCCGACCCTGACTCTGCCTGACTCTTCCATCCCAGGCCAGGCTATTCCTATTTCTGCTCCAGTGGAAGGTGCTATAGTCCCTCCCACTGATGTTCCTGATCCTTCCTCAATCCCAGCTTCCGGTCCCGGTATTGTTTATTGGGACCTCAGGGGAGTTATACAGATGTTGACTCAGCTAGTGGCCTCCCAGGCCCAAAGATCAAGTGTTGCCCCTGCGTCCTCTAGTGAGCAAGGGGATTCTTCAGGTTCCAGGGTCAACCAGTTTCTGCGGTTAACCCCTCCAGAGTTCACTGGCACCGAACCAGAGGCCGACCCTCAGGATTTTATAGATGAGATGTACAAGACTCTTCGGGTTATGAAGGCTACAGAGACAGAGGGGGTTGAGTTAGCTTCCTATCGTTTGAGGGGAACGGTGCATTCGTGGTTTGAGATGTGGGAGGATTCCCGTGGGGAGGGGAGCCCTCCGGCGAGGTGGGATGAGTTTGTAGGTGCTTTCATGGATCATTTCTTGCCTGCCAAGACTATGGCAGCCCGCGCTACAGAGTTTGAGGTCCTCAAGCAGGGAAACAAGAGTGTGTGGGAGTATCATATGGAGTTCGTGCGATTGTCCAAGTATGCTGTCCACATGATGCCGACTATGGAGGCTAGAGTTCACCGGTTTGTTCAGGGCCTTGGTCCATTGGTTATCAATGAGGCTACTATAGTTGCCTTGCATTAGGATATGAATTATGGGAAGATCGTGGGATTTTCCTAGGCTACCGAGGCTCGGAAATTGAAGATACGACTGGAGAGAGAGAATGGTAATAGGGCCCGGTTAGAGGGCAACCCTGGGAGTTCAGTTGCAGGCGGGAGATCAGCCTTTAGGAGAGGGTCATCAAAGAGCATCTCAGTCCTATGCTCAGTCCTCAGCCAGTGTGCCGCCATCAAGGCACAATTATCGGCAGGGAGGTCGCTTTGGACCAGGTTCAGATAGCAGGAGATTCCATCAGTTAGGTCGTTCAGGTGGGAGGTTCCAGCAGCAGCGGAGGGCCCCATGACCTAAGTGTGGGAGGTTTCATTTTGAGCCTTGTTACTTGGATTACTGGTATGCTATAGATGCGGAGAGCGAGGCCATGTTCAGCGAGACTGTCGTGCACCCAGTCAGGGCACGGGTAGGGGCACTGCTGAGCCATCCAGTTCATCAGCCGCTACACCTTCAGCACGCCCTCCAGCCCGTGGCCCTCCAGCTCCAGGAAGGCGCGGTGTAGCTAGGGGTAGAGCATGGGGTCAAGGGAGACCCGGTCGGTTCTATGCTTTGAGTGGTCACCAGAGTGTGGAGGCTTCTCCAGATGTTGTCACAAGTATTCTGACTATTCAAACACATGATCTTTATGCTCTTATTGATCCCAGGTCTTCTTTGTCATATGTTACTCCATTTATTGCTTAAAGTTTTGGGATAGAACCCGAACAGCTTCATGAGTCGTTCTCTGTGTCGACTCCGGTTGGTGATTTTATCATGGACGGGCGAGGCTATAGGAATTGTGTTGTCATGGTGTGTGGTCAGGATACCACATCCGATCTTATTAAGCTAGGGGTGGTAGATTTCGATATTATCATGGGGATTGATTGACTCTACTCGTGCTTCGCTAAACTCGACTGCCGAACCAGAATTATAAGGCTCGAGTTTCCTAAGATACCAGTTATTGAATGGAAAGGGAATGATGTTGTGCAAAAGGTAGGTTTATTTCCTACCTTTAGGCCTCAAAGATGATCAGTAAGGGGTGTATCTACCATTTGGTCCGGGTTGCGGACACCACTTCAGAGGTGCCTGCTCTCGAGTCTGTGCCTGTCGTGAATGAGTTTCTTGAGGTTTTTCTGGATGAGCTTTTTGGGATTCTACCAGATAGAGAGATTGATTTTGGGATTGATGTATTGCTAGATACGCAGCCAATATCTAATTCCACCCTGCAGGATGGCGCCGGCAGAATTGAGGGACCTTTTAGAAAAGGGTTTCATTAGGCCTAGTATGTCGCCTTGGGGCGCACCGGCTCTTTTTGTCAGAAAGAAAGATGGATCACTTCGGATGTGTATTGATTATCGGCAGCTCAACAAGGTCACCATAAAAAACAAGTACCCATTTCCTCGGATAGATGATTTGTTCGACCAATTGCAAGGTACTAGGTTCTTCTCATAGATTGATTTATGGTCCGGGTATCATCAGTTAAAGATCAGGGAGCAGGATATTCCTAAGACCGCCTTCAGTACTCGTTGTGGGCATTTCGAATTCTTGGTAATGTCTTTTGGGCTAACCAACGCCCCAATAGCTTTTATGGATCTTATGAATCGGGTTTTCAAGTCGTTTTTTGACTCCTTCGTGATTGCCTTCATCGATGATATCCTTGTTTATTCGCGGGGTCAGAAAGATCATGCAAATCACCTCAGGGTAGTTCTGCAGACCCTACATCAGCACCAGTTGTATGCAAAGTTTTCAAAATGTGAGTTTTGGCTAGAATCAATCACCTTTTTGGGCCATGTTGTTTCCAGGGAGGGGATTCGGGTTGATCTCCAAAATATTGCAGCGGTGAAGGATTGGCCTAGGCCAATGACCCTGACAGAGATTCACACTTTCTTGGGTCTAGGNTGTGACTTTTTCAACCTTGTGCCATATTTGTGGGTATTGTGTTAGTTAAATTATGTGCAACCCACTGAAATAATTGAGTTATGTTAAATTTGTTGTGTTATCTATACTTTGTACAACTTGTGAAGTAGCTGAAACTATGTGGAACTTGTTGAAATATGTTTCGGGGGTCCTCTGATAGGTGGATAGGCCTATTTACAGAGGAAACTCTGGCAAATTTTTTTAGAAAATACCAGAGTTAGTGAAAATAGGGAGGGGGGCTAGTGTCTTTGTATTTTCTTACCCAAAGTGACTCCTCGAGTCCTCATTCGAGGACGATTGATTTTAAGTGGGGGAAGATATAAAGACCCGTAAATTTTCTTGAATAAAAAAGATTT